>PVKE010003652.1:0-70468 GCA_004027555.1 Craseonycteris thonglongyai | reverse complement strand
CTTCAGTGCATATTTATTTCTATTTTACTTTTGACAGATAGAGAGAGAGACAGAGACAGAGACAGTTAGAGAACCGAACTGTGGGAACTCCCCAGTTCAGCATGTGGGTCCTGCCTGGGCCGGAGCCGGGATTCGATCCCCGGTCCTCGTGGCCTCAAAGCGAGCGCTCAACCCGCTGAGCCGTCCCGGCTTTCCCCAGGAGTCAGAATTTGAACCCAGGTCTCTGTGACTCCAAAGTGATGTTCTCAGCTAATATAAAACCTGTCTCCTGAGAATGGCCCTTAGGGTCATCATGGAAATATTGTCCCAAAGGACGACACCTCAAGAAGCCTTAGCAAGTGGCCCTCTGGTGGCTTTTTTTGTGTCAGCTTCTTAGCCCACCTCACCTGAGTTTTATTCCAAAGCAGACATCACCTTAGCAGGATTCTAGTGACGCTGGGATCTACTCTTTCCGGAATCACGGGCACTTGAGATTGGACAAACTTGTGGCAGGCTGCCATTCAAAACTCTCTCAGTGCAAGACTCTCTTCTGAACATCCCAGGCAGAGGGTCCTCACTTGGTTCTTGAATATCACCTTGACTTGCTCTGATAGGGTCACTTACCTACTTTCTGTCTCTATAGATTCCCGGTCCTGGACATTTTATATGAATGAATCATATGAGTGTAATCTATGGTCCTCTGTGTTTGGCTTCTGTCACTTAGAATCATGCTTTTAAACCTCATCCATTTGTACCATGTCTCAGTACTGCATTCCTTTTTAGAGCTCAGTCATAGTCCATGATCTGGGGAAACCACGTCTGGTTCATCCCTTTGTCTACTGATGAACATTTGGGTTGTCTCCCTCTGAGTTATTTTGACATCACTTATTGGTGGGTTTCAGTAACCCGCACCCCAAGGTCACAGTCACATCAACCACGATGAAGCCACTTCTCCCTCCTACGTTTTGGAATCAGACTATGTTTAGAATTTTGGATTCTTTTAAAATCTGAGGTCTCCTGTCCAGTTGTCAGCTCTAAGCAGACCTGTGTTCATGGTCATTATTGGTAATCAAACAGCCAGTGGCAATCCAAGTGCAAAGCTTGACACTGAAACAACATTCTCCCATGTAAGTTCCCTCCCGGGATGTCTACTTGCATGAAATACTAATAAACTCCGTGAGAAAGGTGGGCATCCACCAAGAGGCACGAACCCCTTCTGGGGCTCAGTCCATCCCTATCCAGGCACTAAAGCATGCTGTGTTTGTGAGGCATTGGGGTCCTGTGGGTCCGAGAAGATGGGGACACAGGACCCCAGTTGGGGGTCAGACTTGTAGACTGCTCTCCAGGATCCCTCTCCCAGGCGCATGGTTGTGGGAAGGCCTCGGGTGGATGGTAGGTTTCTGAAAAGCGGTTCCTCATCATTTCTCGCCCTGGTTCTTGAGGATCAGCTTCCATCATCCTCAGGGGCCAAGGCCACAGACCAGGGTGAGTTTGGCCCAGTGAGAAACTACAGTTGTTTTCCTCCCAAGTTCCAATGTCATAAGAATTCATGACTAGTAGACAGAGGGTGAGAGAAACAGAGACAGAGAGAGAGAGAGAGAGAGAGAGAGGAGACTCTTCTGGCCCCTATGACACATTCCCTGACCCCACTTTGCTTTGCTTTGACAGAAAGGAAATTCTCCCAAATATCAGAGAAGCCAACCTGGTGATGGTTTTCTCCCAGAGGTCTTTGCTTTATTCAAGGTCTAGATCACAAGTTTTTCTTAAAGTAAAAGATCAAAGATTCGGGACCTCAGGGGAAAGAGGATTGGAGGGGAGAGTAAAGGCAGAGCATGGAGGGAAAGGCTGGGATGGCTTTGAAGGCGGGCTTCACGCCTCCTTTCAGTATTAAAATTGTGTTTTCCCATCATAGACCTCAAATGTCTCCTCGTTATTGCCTAATAATTGCAACATTTGGAAAGGACACAGCCTCCGTTTATAAACCCCTTGCACCTACCTACTCTCCCTCCTCCTCCTTCACCTCTGCATCTCTCTTTCTTTGCATTTAGACCCTTCTAATAACCTTTCAAAGGTTATCGCAGGACTTTTTACAGATGAGCAAACTGAGGGTCAGACAAGGAAGGAAGGAAAGTGCTCCTGGCTTCCCCTCACCAGCATTTTCTCCCTGCTCCCCCGCGTTAGCTCTTGGGGACAGAACACTGAAACCCCTGGGCATTGGGCTGTGGGATCAGATAGCGAACAGCACAAAGACTCTCTGTCTCATTAATTCTTAATCAAAGGCATCACCCCTCCCCATCCCCAACCAGCCCCTAGAAACAACGATAGACGTTAGTTTTGTTTTCTTTCTCTGACCCACTTATCTCACCTGCTTTAAACTTAGCTTCTAAATGTGCGCATTAAAGGCGATTAGCAGACTCGGGGACATCCTCTGTCATTACTTAATGCTTCAGTGAGGGTCCCAGTGGCAGATCACGGGTGCAACTGGCCCCTTTGTACCCACCATACATCACCCACTGCCAACGGGCCTCCCTCACTGCCTTCGCCAGCGTCTGCCCCCGAACGGGCTGCAGATCCGAGGGGGTCGGAGACAAGTTTAATTTAAAGACAAGCCCCCCTTCGCTGCCAAAGGAAATGGCATGTCAGCTATGTCAAAAATAGATACTGTTGTGCAGATATATGGAAGAGAGGTGGACGCCGCCCCTGCCATTCATTACCTGGATTGCCTTTAAACGTCAAAACAAATCCTTCTCCGGTCCTTCTCCGAAACTTAAATCATCCAGAGAGACAGGGTCAGCATCGGCTGTTTGGAATGCTGGCAGCGAGGGGGAGGGGTGGCTGACCGGTGTGGGGGGCTGTAAGTGAAGGCTGCCCGCGAATCTGGGGGTGTCTGTGTGCGTGTCCTGAGCGTGGATTCCCCCCCCAAAACACACACACACACACACTCTCTGAGGAAAGAGTGTACAGATTGGAGCCCACCCTGGCTTCCCTGAGATGGATCCCATCGTGCCGGGCGAGCGCCTCTGGGTGGGTAAATATAGGTGTGAGTGTGCGTACCAGCAGCCAGGCACGCTGTGTCTCCCATGCATGGCTGATAGGAGCATGAATGGCGAGTAGCAGCAAGACCCCAATATCACAAACATGACCCCAGTGTGCCCTCGTCGATGCTTCTTCCGTGCCAGGCCACGATGTCCATCTCCTTCAATACTAGAGCAACACTCGTGTGGTCCCCACTTTACAGATGAGAAGACCGAGGCTTGCAGACACTGCCCTCCGTGCCCAAGGTCACAGAGTGCGACTCCGTGGCAGGACTCCACGGCACGCAGTCTCACGCTCCACACTGGCGACCTGACCAAGAAGCGCACACGCGGATACGTGTGTGGGAGAGAAGACGGGGCTTTATATCTGCCGTTTTCACGGAAGCACAGTCACCGTACACACACCACTCTGGAACTAGCGGTCACCTTTTATCCCATCAGCCATCTTGGCGCAGACACTCTTGCACAGTGAACCTAGTGCGTGGTCTTGTCTTGGGTGCCAGCCCTGTCTGGGGTCCCGTCCTGCTCCTTAAACGTCTACTGCCCTCACTTTTCCATCCCAGAGGGCAGGCTGACCAGGCTGGGTGTGCATATTATCCACACAGGACAAGGTCCGGGCTCACCCTCAATGGACCGAGCTGGGTCTTGTGGGGTGTGCTCACCTGGTCCTCTCCGACCTGCCACAGATTCGGAACCAGGGAGAGCCTCACAGACATCCTCTCACGCTGTCTCTAAGCTCTGTGACCATCTGGGGCTGGGTAATTCCGGGTGGGGGGCAGGGGGCAGTGGGGAGGGGGGTGGAACTGTCCTGGGCGTTGGAGCATAGTGAGCAGCATTCCTGACCTCTGCCCACTGGATGCCAGTAGCAGCCATGTACTCCCCCCACTGTCCATGGTGATGACCACAAATGTCTCTAGATGTTGCTCAATGCTTCCTGGGGACACAAAAGCCTCCAGCTGAGATCCACTGCTCTGGAGAACCGATCTCATTGGACTTTTCTGGTCCCTCATCTAGGTGCTAACTTGTTTCACCACGTGACCAGTGGAATCTGGTTAGCCGAGGGCAAAGTCCTCTTAAGGACACATCTATATTTTCACCCAGGACAAAGTCACTTCCTGGTGACAGACCCATTAGTGACCAGAATTGATTACATCTTATAAAGAAAACCAGTCTTTAGTATGTGACTACAAAAGCATTATCTGATTTTTGGTTTTAAAAATGTGGAACATTCTAACTATGATGGATGTATACAGTGAAAGTTCCTGGAAATCCCACCCCCTTAGAAAACCACTGTTAACATCTGAGCTATAGACTTGCATACCCATGAACACACACATGTGCAACCTATGCATCTACGTTAAAGCAAGGACTGACTGTGCACATTCTCTAGCAACTTTTCCACATAATCACAGCATCTTAATGTCTGCGTCAGCTCTTGCCACAATACTGCTGCATAACAAATCCACCCCCACACTCAGTAGCTTAAAACAACAGTCATTCATTCTCAAGCTCACAGGCTTGTGGGTCAGCTACAACTCAGTTACTCCCTGCCACTCGCCAGCCTTGTCCCTGGGAACCTGTCACATCAGTGTCTTCATCTACAAAATGCAAATAATATTCTCTGTCCTGCCTGTCTCCTGCGATGAATCAGAATACTGAATGTGATGATGAAGACAAAATTATTTTACGAGAGCTGTCCAGAAAGTATCCAGCCATGTACTGTAAAAAACAGAGGCGTTTATGGCTGGAATTTTTTTTCCAGACAGCCCTCGTGTGACTACTCAAAATACATGTCAAGTTATTACGTGCACTGTTCTTCAACCAAGCTTTCTTTTCACTCCTGCTGTCCGACAAGTTCCATACTAGCCCGAACGGTCTCCAGGAGCTTTGCAGCTTGAGAAC
Organism: Craseonycteris thonglongyai; assembly: GCA_004027555.1. Lineage (NCBI taxonomy): Eukaryota > Metazoa > Chordata > Mammalia > Chiroptera > Craseonycteridae > Craseonycteris > Craseonycteris thonglongyai. Next base: position 65,552 of record PVKE010003652.1, on the reverse strand, counting down.
AAAACCTATACTCTCTGGAGAAGGAGAAATGCCTTTTGCCTTCCCTGGGGAAGGACTAGAGAAGTAGCAGAAAGCGAGGCTAGCAGTGAGCTACGTGCGCCACTCAAATCAGCTCATTAAGAGCGATGAACTCATGTCATTCTCCCAACTGCCCCGCTAGTCGGAGCGCCCCATGGTATATACAAGGAAACGGAGGCTGCACCGTTTATAGGAGCATGGACATGCCCACTGGCACTTCTTGAAACTGCGACCCACCATGCTCCCTCAAGAGGGTCAGGATCAGTCGGGGTCCAACCTGAGAAGCAGCAGAGCTGTGAGGTCTGGGATACGGGTTGATGGGTACGTATAGGAAGGGCTGGGGAGCAGAAGGCCCAGGAAGAAGTTAGAGGATCCTAAAAGGAGTCACCGTGCAGAGTAGCTGAAATTCCAACCTGTCCGGCTGCCATACGTAATGGGGCGATTAAATGGAAGCCTGTGGGGGAAGAATGTGGCGGGGAGAGGGGTCGAGGGGAAACTCCACTTCTGCGTAGCTGTGGCTTCCGTGAGTCCAGCTGGTGGTCAGCCTCTGGGGGGCAGGACTGGAAACAGAACCAGGGAATGTGTGGACACCTCTGCTTTTGACACCCCATCTAACCAAGGTCACCCTCGAAGGATAACGGCCGGGCTTGTCTCCTCTCACACAAATCCTACTTTTGGCCAACTATAATCTGGACCCAAACACTAACGGGACCCTGGGGAACACGGTTCCAACTTGGCCAGATTGACACTCTACAAATTGCCACATAATCCAAGTGTGATCTGTCAACAGTGTCTGGAGAACCCACTTTGGGACCTACTGCGTGACACCGGGTCTGTGAAGAGCGCGTACAGTACCGGTTGTGTGCTGCATCAGCAGGAGAAGCAAGACACGAACGCACGAGGCAGTGGGAGGCGTCACGCAGACACGGCATGCACCCCAATCGAGCGCATGCAGCCAGCCCCTGCCATCCGCAGCAGAGGGGCTTCGGATTTCTCTAAAGAATTACAACCTTTGACAAAAACAGGGAAAAGTGAAAGTTGGCCGTGAGCAGGTGCTGGCCTTCCCCCATGTGATAGATTGAGTTGTCTGCCGTGTTTCGCAACGTCCCCTTTCTACAGCCACACCCTTTGCCGTGTGACTCTGTGGGTCTTCCAACTGGAGTGGGTGCAGTAGGCTTCTCTGACTCACGGCCGTGCATCTCGCCATGTGACTTGCTTTGGCCAGTGAAATGATGCAGATACGTAGAAGCATAAATGCTGGGTGGCATGTGCCCTCCATGGATCGTGGTAAGAACATGTTCTCAGTGATCACGGGTCCATGGAGGATGAGGGAGGTGACAGATCAGGCCTGATCTCAACTCCCAGCCTGAACTAGAGCCCAGCCGGGACCAACACAATTGCCGTCAGCTCATTGATTCTTGGGCAAGAAATAAATGCTGGTTGTTTGAGCCATTGCATTTCGGGAGGATTTGTTAGGCGGTGTTCTTGCAGTAACAGCTGACCTCTCTACCAGGCCACTCACGCAGAGATTGACTTGGGAAAACTGGAGATCTACTAAAAATATCATGGTCCCTGTGTGAGGCCATTCGGGTACAGCAAGTGACAGCTCAGTGTAGCAGGTAGAAATACATGAGGGTAGGTAACCAGCAGTCACGTTTTATGAAGATGGTAGAATGGGTTGTGGGGCAGAGGATGGTGCCGTTAAAAGAAGCGACTGCTTTCTAGGAGCCCATTCTACACAGAGCACAGATATAAACATATCCTTTCCTAAAGACCTTCTACTCTTCTTCAGGACATTTATTGTTCCTGTGGGTTATGTTTATTGTAGAAAACTGGGGAATAAAATAAAACTATGACAAAAGTTAAATAACCTAATTCTACCATCCAGAGATAGCTTCTGTAAGTATATTCATGTACAACCATCTATACACATATATTTCCTACCAAAATTGGGACCATACAGCGTGTACTGTTTGAGAACCCAGCCACTCCCCAGTTACAACCAGATCACGTACATTCACCCTTAGAGCTAGTTTTCTAAAACATAAGCTATGGTAACATAATCCAAACAACCAATTTTCTATTGCTGGAGTCTTGGGTTATTTCCAATGTCTTTTCGTCATAAATAACACTGTAGTGAACATCTTACCTCTAAATATCTCTGCAGAGTTCTGATTATTTGTTTAGAATAAATCCCTAACAGTGGGATTACTGGGGTTCAAGACTTTTTGAAATTTAAAATTTTCCCTCCAGAAGGAATTACGTCTGAGGTTCTACAAAATTGAAGAATCCCAGTTTATCGATCTATTTTAGTGAGATTTAACGTTCATCAGAACCTTGCTTCCATGGTTCAGTCATTCGACAGCTATTCACTGAGTGGGGACCACCGTGTGTCAGGCACTGTGAACAGAGTCAGTGGAATTCTTTGCCCCGGAGATTTCAGGTCCAAAGAGAAAGTCAACAGTGAGAAGGTAGCTACTTATTGAGCTCATGGGCAGCCATGGATCTGGCAAAATCAGGGAGAAGCCACATGGCTTTCCAAGGGACCCACTTATTCCCTGTTATTTCCAAAGCTTCATTGTTCTCACCCTTAGAAACCCCAGAGGGCGGTCAGCCGGGGAGGTGAGCTCTCTTCAAGCCGAAAGGAGCCACCCCAACTCCCCGCCCCCAAAGGGAAAGGAAAAGCCTTCCATGACATCAGCCCAGGACATTTGAAGCCGCGTGCCCCGCCCACCCCTCCCGGTGTGGTGACTTCATAAGCCGCGAGGCACCGGGTGGAGGGTTTGGGAGGTGACGTCACCGGAACGCGGGGATGTATTTATGGCTTCAGGCCCACAGCTACCTTTCACTTCTTCTCTTCCGGTAAATACATCAAGGGGCCATCCCTGTAACGCTGGTGAGTGCCAGCTGAGTGGTTTACGGCTGTGCTTGAGCTGGGAGGTGTGTTGGTAGGCCTGCTTGGCAGGTCCCTAGGTGCAAGTCCTGAGACGCTGGGCCCTGGGTCCGAACACCAGGAGGTAGCGTGGAGCCTGCTTTTGTCTCTTTCGGGATGTCGCCTTCCCCTTGGCTTCCAGCCCCCGTCCTCGTGTTAGCAGGCCTCCCCTGCCCCACACATTTCCTTTCCTGAGTAAGGCCAGAGAAAGAAGCAGATCTCTTCTTGGACCTCCCTGGACCGAATTCAAAAGCCCTTCAGCTCACACCTCAACTACGCTGACCTTTTGACTCCTGATTTGGGGGAAACTGGAGGTAAAGGAGACATGAATCTAGCAACTGAATTTGACTTCTTCAACGGTTTGGGGAATGGCGGGGAGGGGTTTTCAGAGGAGGGTGGGTGAGGAGGGCAGAAGGACTGCTCAGGGGTACCCCCTCCTCTGGGAAGACTCCCACCCCCAGCCGGGCTTCCTTTCTCTGTGCAGATCTCTGTCACAGCATCAGTCACAACACACCATGAGGTGCTTCAAGACAGAGACCATGGGCCTAGCACATGTTGGCTGTTTTGTTTGTTCATTCATTCATTCATTCAGCAAATTGCAGCACCTGGGGCCAACCAGGCGTCAGGCACTAGGTTACGACGTCAACCATCGATTCAGTTATTTGTGCAATAAAAAATGTGTTGAGCGCCTGCTGTATACTGGGCTCTGGGTTTGACTCTGGGGCTGAAATGTGAGTGACACGTCCCCACTTCATGGAGCTCCGCTGAGTCAAGGCGAAGAAATGAACAAGCAATTTCGGTTTTGCCACAAGGAAGCTACACTCTATAGGAGTGCGACAAGGGGGTCCTGGTTTCGATTCCAAGGCTGATGGGAGGCTGCCTGGAAGAGAAGAAAACAGAAGACTGGGGGGCTCCTTGCAGACTCGTTTTGGGGAAAGATTTCCCATCACCCATCTGGCTCAGTTGTCAATCACGCCTTGGCCTCCAAATAGACCACCCGGTATTAATCATTTCAATTGCTGCTAGTTGGCAAAACCAACGGTTGGCGACGATGTGGTGCCATGGGAGCACCCATCACGGTTGGTGGCAGGATTAGATGGTACATGTGTTGGAAGGCACATGGACAACAACCAGATAGTCCTAGGATGCACAGACATTTCAACCCAGCAACCCAGCTCCTGCTACGGTCTCCAGAGAAACCCCACCCACGTGCCCCGGGAGCCACAAATACGACTATTTAGTGCATCGTTGTTCATGGTCTTAAAACCCTGGGAGCTCCCGACACGGCCATCCACAGGAGCGTGGACAAGTACATTGAGGTGCATTTAATCAGTGGAATGCTCTACAGCAGTTCCAAGACCCAACTAGACATGCTAGGCCAGCTGAGTGCTGTCTCACGAGCATCCTGCTTGCGGCCAGTCTGCACAAGGATACGGGCAGGATGATACTATTCCTATGAAGCTTAAAACATGTGAAACAAAGCCTCAATATTACGGAGGTCGTCTGCCCCCGAAGAGAGAGCACAAGGAATACAAATAGGGCGAGTCACTTACAGGACACGGTATCTGAAAGAGTTTATTTCTCACCTTGGGTATTGAGTACACACGTGTGTATTGTATTATTCTCCACTCTTGTGTGTGCCTCAACTATGGCAAGAGGCCAATTAGAAATGCTGCTACACGCAGACATTATGTCCTCTGCTCCTCGTGAAAGCCCGTGACAAGGAAGCCCCTCCCGGCCCTTCCAGCCCTCTCTGTAATTTTGGACATGGGGAGAGACGTTCTCAATGTTTGGAAGAAAACGTAACATGGCTAATCTTAACTTCTCTTTATTGTCATGTGGATTATCTCAGGATTAGCGCAGCAGCGCCCAGAAGTAGCGAGGACATTGCTCCCATTTCACAGAGGCGGCCACTGAGGCTCAGTGGGAACAGCGTGGAAAAGTCACCCAGTACAGCGGGCTGGGCCAGCGAGGTTAGACCTCAGGACCCAGAGCGTGTCTGCCAGGGAGGCATGGAGCGCAGGGGTTAAAAGGGTCGCCTTGGAGTCACACTCTTGGGTTAAACTTTCAGCTCCGCCTCCTCCCAGCTCCATGGCTTTTGGCAAGCTCACCTCTCCGCCTCTTCTTCTTCACCTGTAAAATGGGACTAATGATAATCCCTCCCTCCTAAGGTTGTCCAAAGGATTGAAAAAACCTCGAAAGGACCCAGAAGGGTGCCTGGCACGTAGCAAGCGCTACAGACGTGCATGCTGACACTGCTGCTAAGGACGCCCAAGCACCACACACGTTAGGCCTCTGGAAGGCAGGCCCGGGGGTGGCCGGCTTGGGGCTGGGTGGTGGTCGGGTGCTGGCTTCCCGGTTTAGGGGGCCGGGAAGCTTTCAAAGGGCATGTCATTGGGCCGCAGATGAAAACAGATCGGCGATGGAGCCGAGGACCGGGCAGGCCCCCGCCCACTCCAGCGTCTCCCCTCACCATCACTCACTGACTCTATAAACAGATTTCCCAGTAATCGGTTTGCCTTGCCTTTGAAGTCTCCCCAGCCATTCTCTCCCCACTCTGGGCCCGCTCCCCTTCCTCTCCAAGGAGGACCTCATCTGCAACAGTTTCCAACCGGACGGGGCGGAGCCGCCGCGCGGAATGTGCTCCAGGTCAGTGCAGGTCAGCGCCGCGTCCACCCTGCACACCTACTGGGTGTCTCTGAAGAACGTCACCGGGGCCCCGCTGGGGAGAAGGAAAAGGTCTGACCCACTGGGGTGGAAGCTCGGTTTTGTCAGGGTAGCCTCGGAAAGTTCCGGCATCTCACGGAGCCTCTGTTTTCTTTTATTTAAGATTTATTTTATTGTTTTTGACAGAGAGAGACAGACAGAGAGACAGAGAGAGGGGGGAGGGCCCAGAGCAGTCTCCGTAGTTCTATGCCATTAGTTTTTTACTTGGTTCCAGTCCACACAGGTGGGCCGGGGGGCCCCCAACTGGGAGGCTCAGCCCCCTCGGGCTGGGGGTCGAACTGAGGGCCTTTTACATGGGAAGCTCGCCCCAGCTCAGCATATGGGTCTGCACGGGCCGGGGCCGGGACTCGATCCTTATACCCCGGGGCTGCAAAGCCAGTGCTTGACCCGCTGAGCCAAGCCAGCTTCCCTGAGCCTCCTATCTGTGCAGCAGGGGTCAGAACCACAGGTCCATGGGAGGGGTAACGATGCAGGAAGCACAACGCAGACGCTCCGCTCAAGGCAGCTTAATGCTTTGTCCTTGTTACTGGAGAAGGAAAAGGCTTGAATGAAGGGCCGCTTCTGGTCTGGAAGATTTGCCGAAGGGAGCAGCTGTCTGCTGAGGTGAGGAACCCTGGGGAAATCCAGATTTGGAGAGAAGAAAATCAGTTCCAGTGGGCACACGGAGTGTGAGGCAGCTGAGTGTGGGCCACATGGAGATATCGGGGAGGACCTGGCGATCCAGCTCTGGTGTCTTGGGGCTCCCACTGTGGAATAGGGACAATTGCTGGTCTCTCCCTGCTTTCACAGGGACCAGCAGACCTGCACACAGAGACTGGCATCCCTTGAGATGCCTGGAGCCGGGAACGCGTCTCGTCTGCCCCAACCACTGTGCACACATACCCCGCACCACCCCCTTCTTGGCCAAGTTTTGGGACTCCATCCAGAGAAAGAACCCGGCTCAGACACCGACCAGCTATGATTCCCTCTTCAGCAGAAACAAACCCAGTCTCACCCCCCCCCCCCAACTAGAGAAGGTGACGTTTCAGCGAGATTTCGTGGCGAAAATCACCCAGCACGCTTGAGAGGCGGCCCACACAGGACACGTGGCCAGTGCACAACCTGTAGCCACAGCGCACTCAGTAGGTGCCGACTGTGTGACCAGGAGAGAAGGAGGGCGGGTTCCTCTGGGTGGGCTGGTTCCTTAGCTCCGGGGTCTCCTCAGCCCATAAGCAGGGTATGGCTGGAGGAGAGACGGGGGGTGGGCTTGGGGGGACTCTCCAAGGACTGGCACTCAGGGCAGGCCCTCTCACCCCCAAATCTTGAACCAACGATACGGCGTGAAGTCCCCCTCAGTGCGACCCAGCGTTTAGAGAAGCACATCTTACTGGCCATGCATGCTCTGACTACACGTGGGAAGTCCTGGCTGTGCCCGGCCCGGCGGGCACAGAAACTCATGTGTTCAGTTGCTGTGGCTCTTTCATGCCATAGTGTAAGGTGACCAGATTTTAACATTGGTAAAGCGGGACACCTTTGACTGGGGCGGAGGGGGTTCTTGATTAAAAATTGGGTCTATCTCCCACCGTTCCCTAGCTTGTCGTGCATTCTTTCCAAAAATCGGGATTTTTTTAAAACGCCTCGGGACACGGGACAAATTGTTAAAAATTGGGACTGTCCCGCCAAAAGCGGGACGTCTGGTCACCTTACCATAGTGATGTCTTTCTATAGCACCCTTCCCCACAGGTCTTTAATTCGGTTTCACTTTCGATGATGACTTTATTCATTTCCTAACCCCCTTGAGGTCTCCTTAGAAAAAGAACTTCTTGAAATGAAACAAGAAAGGCAACACAGGCCCTCTAGCAAAATGACTATCGGCACGAAAAGAAACCGAGAAACAGAAACTAGAAGTTGGCGCTCTTCCCCTCCTCCCGTTTTCCCCAGGGTTGTCCCTGGAGCCACTTGGGGTCACTACTTTCCCGCCCTTGCTCCATGGGCACCGCCGAGGAGAGCGTAGCTGAATGTGAGCCGTGCCGAAAGGTTTTTCGTCTTGCTTTTTTCTAAAGCATCCCTGCTGGTTCTGCAATTGTGAGGGAGAGCCGCGTTGGCCCATAAACATGTGTACTTGGAGAATTCACAAATGAAGATCGGGACTTTGATGCATGGCTTCAGAATTTATGGAGTGCCTGCTCCACGCAAGGCAACATGTGTAGTTATTTGTGCGCAGAAGAGCAGGCGGCCCGCACCCCGGGCCCGTGTTGCACACGTCCGTGCACACGGCGCGTGTAAGGCGGTCGTCCATTTTTTATCTCAATTGCTTCCTTCCCGGTAGCTGTGGTGGCCGCTGTGCCCAAGGTCCCCGCCGGTACTCTGCGGGACTCCCTGCTCGTCCCCCGCCCTCTTCGGAGATTTTATTTATTATCTGTGGGGCAGTGTATTGTTTGGAGATTCTGGTTTTTATTTCTCTGCTGGCTTTGACAGATACTCAGGGAATGGGGCTGGGGACGGGGCGGGGGAAGCATTTGGTTTTGTTTTATGCAATGCCGTGGAGGCGCTGGGAAATTCTCAGAGGCCTTTGGGCCTGGAGGACCGTGCCCGTCCCCAGTAGTGTCGGTTCGGAGGTCTGTGGTGGGAGTCGTGACGACACAGTGGTTGGGGGGAATTACAGGGCTGCGTTCAATGCAGGCATTAATTTTAATGGTGCTAATGACAGGCAAGTGGGGGAGGGGGTGTACTCAGGGTAAGTGACGGCCCAGGGACTGAGTGCACTCAGCCTCCCAGGTCAGACGGCCCACCTTTGACTCTGGGCTCCGCCGTTCACTTCCTCCCTGGGGCTAGTGCCTTGGTCTTCCTGAGCCTCTGTTTTCTCCCCTGCAAAATGGGCATGATCAGCACGGCATTTGCAGGGACTCATATAAAGGCCACAGCACTGCGCCTGAATAGTCAGGACTATAAGAAATGTTTTCTGTGGCTTCCCGGGCTGGTCACTCTGCTGCCGGAGAAGCAGCCTAATCTCGTTGTAGGAATTATCCAACTTTTATGACATGGGGTGATGCCTCTTGAAGAAAGATCGGACAGCCTTGCTGTCATGAACCTAGCACATCCCAAATGAAAACCACTTTCCTCTTTCCTTGCTCTGCCCAAACCAGTGCGCTAGGGATTCTCTCAAGGGTCTTTGGGAATGGGTCATTGAGTGTGCAGTGTCCGACCTCGGCTGCACAGGAGAATCCGCTGGAAGCTTTTAGGAAACACCACTGCCCGGTGCCCCACCCGGAGGTTTTGGTTAAGCCGAGCTGATGTGGAGATGGAGTTGCCCCGATGACTCAAGTGCATGGTCAGGGCAGACCTCTAACGCCGTGGGTGCACAGCTGCCCCAGTGTGGAACCTCCTCCTTCTGCTTCACTCTTCCCCTTTTGGGGGGACCCTGTTAAGCCCACTCCCCAGATATTCCTAACTGCGGCCATTCTCCCCATCCCTGGTCCCAGTAGTCACCACGTCTCATGTGGACTGCTACATAAGCCCCCTTACTGACGTCTGGGATTTGCACTTACCCTTTAAGTGTCACTCTGTCCACCCTCCTAGCCCCTCAAGGCTTCTTCTGTAGCAAGCGTCTGATCACAGCACTTAATCCCCGGATGGTTCCTCATTGCCCGTATGGTTGAGTCCAACTGCACGGCCTTCACTCGCAGGGTGAAGCATGCCCACCCTGCCCTCCTGCCCGTGTGAACCAGCTTTGCTCCCATGCCCCGCTGTCCTTGCCGAACGGGTCAGCTCCTGCACACCCCCAGGGCCCTAGCCCCCATCCGCCTCCCGGGCAATATGAATGGCTTCCTGGGATCTTGCTAGCCTAATGGGTTCCATGCTGTTGAAGTCTGTACAGCATGGTTTTTATTTACGTATCCCTCTCCTCCATGCACCTTGGGAATTCCTCCAGTTCAAGGACAGAGTCTCATTCACCCGCATGCTTATCCATCACCCGGGAGGAGAGTTTGTTGAGCAGAACAAGCTGCATCACTACCAGGTTTCACTTTGTGGTTGAGTCTATGTGCCAAAGGCTGCCACAACAATACCCTCCCTCCTCCATCTTCTCCTCCAATGTGACCCCGTCTCCAGCACAAGGCTGGTTTTCTTCTCTTGAATCCGAGCAGGCTTTGGACGGTGGCTCCCGAGGCCGGGACATGAAAGCTGAGGTGGCCTTTGTTCCCTGGACTACCTTGGCTCAGACCCCGGAGGCTGCTGGGTCCTAAGGAAGGCCAGCTCCACGCAGAGGCCAAGTACAAGTGCCCTATTGACAGTCCCAACTGAGCCCAGCCTCCAAGTGGTCCCTAGCCAGGCACCAGACACATGCAAAGGAGCTTCCAGAATGTTCCAGCCCTAGCCATCACGTCCCTTTCAGCCACTGGGATCTTCCCAGCTCAGATCTCAGACACCTCAAAACGGTGGTAAACGATCTTTACTAGGCCCGGTCTAAATTCCTGACTCTTAGAATCTACACGCGGAATGAAAGAGCTGTCCCTTAGAGCCGTGACGTCTTGGGATCGTTTGTTATACAAGCAGGGCATGTGAAGTACTTGTTTTCTCCTTTGTCAGATGCATAGCCCTGAGGTGCTCCTCAGCCCTCCTCAGCCCTCCTCGGCCTTCCTCAGCCCCCCTCAGCCCCACTCAGCCCTCCTCAGCCCTCTGTAGCTGGTTCCCAGCTCAGGGGCTTGGCCATTACTGTTCCCTCTGACTGGAACGGTCTTCCTTGCCTCTTCCTATGACTGCTTTCTTATCAGCCCTGAATTCATTCACATATATTTTATAGAATGTATGTTGTATAATTATAAGCATACAAATATACACGTGATCCTATATTATAAACATTATTAAAAAGGTAAATGTTTCACATAATCATGGCCAACAAGTTCCTGAAAAGACGCCCAACATTACCACTCATCAAGGAAATGCTATCCACACACGAGAAGGGCCCAAAGAGAAAAGTCTGACACTACCAAGTGCTGACAAGGACGCGGACAAGGAATCTCACCTCTTGCCGGTGGGAAGGCAAAGTGGCAGAGCCACCATGGAGAGGAGTTTGGCAGTTTCCTAGAAAGGATGTGGAGTTACCATATGAACCGGCCGCTACACACCCGAGGATTTCCCCAGAGACCTGACGACATACGTCACATAAAGACGTGTGTGTGGATGCCTGTGGCAGTTTTATTCACAATAGCCCCAAACTGGAAACATCTTCATGTGTCTATCCACCGCAGCAGGGACACACACACCGTGGTACATCCATACCACGGGGCACTGTTCAGCCATGCAAAGGATGCAGTTTGTAACAACGTGGGTGAATCTCAACAGCACTGGGTTAAGTGAAAAAAGCCAGGCACAAAAGACGACATACGACATTCCGGAAGGAAGCAAAACTATGGGACAGAAAGCAGATGGGTGGTTGCCAGGCGCTCGAGGAAGAGACGCCTATAAAGGAATTCAAAGGACCTCTGAGGGCAGAGGGAAATGTCCTCAGCCTTGACTGTGACAGTCATTCCATAACTGTCCACATTGTCAAAATTCATTGAAATGGATGACTGTCAAGGGTGAACTTCAATGGACGCGAATGTAACTCAATAAACCTGTGTTTCAAAAAAGCTTTCTTCTTTAGGGAGGACCTCTGCAGGTTTCTAAAATTGCATTATGTAATTTTATGCCATTTTATAATATGTACTTATTTATCCTATCACAAATATAATTTTAGAAATCACTAAGTGCTCTGCAGGAAATAAAATCACATGAGAGAGAACCAGGGTGGGTGAGGATATGTATGTGTATATAGAAAGTGATAATTTTCTGCATATAAATTTCTAAAATAGTGTATATCCTTATATATTATTATACAGTAGACTCTCCATTAACCGGCACCCATGGGGCTTGGTAGATACCAGATATAATAAACATAAGTACACTCTCTATTAACTGGCACTCAGACCGGATACATGTAATAGTATTTCTTTAATTTTTTTGCCAGTTGCTTGAGAGTACCAGTGGCTTGAGTTCTTGTTAACAGAGTCTACTGTATATAACTTTAAAAATCATTAGGTACGATGCAGAAAATTGCACACACGCTCTGCGTCATTTCTTCTAAAGGGTGTCCCAAAATTCACGCAAGAAGTAATTTTGCTAGAAAACACAGGTTTATGATGAAAAATTGTAAATTTTCATTGCCCAACAATGGAAGCGCACTGTTCTTTTGTGTAGCACTCCATTTTTAATAACCCTGAACTGTCAGCTGTCACGCTGTCTTTTTTTTTTCATTGGCAACACTTTACCGCACAAATGATGCAAAATTCAAATCTTGCGTGAATTTTGGGACACCCTTTACTTCTTTACTGTCTGGATCCTTCTCCTGAATGACTACCTCTCTAGCACAGGACTTACATCCACCGAGTTCGCTCTTTTATCCCCAGCTCTCCCATATATAGAGCGCACATAATAGATGCACAAAGTAAATATTTCTTAATCAACAGGGAAACGAAGGCGCTCGGGCGAACAGATGTGGTGACGTGAGTGGCACGCAACCCCGTTTTTGAGTCATGAGTTTTGTTTTTGTTGCCTCTGGACCCCTCAGCCCCTTTCAGAAGAGCTCAGCGTGGGTGAGGAGGATGCCGGAGTGGCCTGGGATCAGGAGACGAGATAAGAGCCTTTCCCTGGACAGATCGGGTCAGAGACGAGAGCTCCCCCGGCGTGTGGCTGCGACGTATGTTCTGATCAGGTAATAAAAGCTTGGTTAGAAGACTTGCGCCCTTTGGGTTTCATTTCATTTTATTTTATTATTAAAAACTAAACATGTGGAACACAGATAATTGGGTTCGGCAGGAGGCTTCCTTTGGCTCCTGCATCTGAGGAATTTAATGAGGGAGAAAACAGAGGGAAATATATACATCGCTATTCGGTATATTTGGAAGGGTTGAAAGCAAAGTCGTACTTCAAAGGATTATTAGGATAACCTCTCTGGGCAACTTGTGATCCGTAATGCTGCCTGGATCGTCATATTGTGGGCTTTTTTCAAGGATTTGGGGGCGGGTAGGGGATTGTAAGACTTTTTGTTTTTGTTTTCTTTCAATTAGTTTTCAAAGGAAGAGTAGAGTGACGGTGGAGCCGAACTTTTAAATATCCTTCTCGGAATGGTCAGAGTTGAGTTTCAAACCTTAACGCGCTCCCAGGGACCATAATACAGGCTGGGAAATAATTATTTTCCAAGCTCTAGAGCCCCTTGGCCCCCTCCGTCTGCACTGTGACCGACTAGTTAAGTCCCCATTCGCCGTCCCGTGTCCATGTCCCCCTCAGCATCATGAACGGGGCAGGTTCTTCATTCTAAACTCCCGGGGCTCATTCCCCAAGACCAGCGTGAGCAGCGTAACTGTCGGGGCGCAGCCCTCGGGAGCTGCCCGGGGGGGACACGCGTGCGTGTGTGCTTGCTTCTTTTGCTCCGCGTTATGCTGGAGAGATTCACCGGCCCGCTCTGCACGACGGCTGTTAGTGAAGATGTGTCATGAGGGTTCTCACTCACGTCCTGGTGAATGTGGGCACCGCGTGCCCTCGGAAGCCCTCAACCTCCTAGCCCAGGAGGGCAAAACCCTTCTGGGGTCACCAACACCTCAGATAGTTTGAGGAAAGCTGGGCCTCTGTCCCAAATGCACACAGACTCACAGGTCTAGAGAGGCGGCGGTAGAGACGGACAGTTCCGTCGTGTCAGGGAGGCCTCAGGGAGGTTCTAGGACACGCAGGGGCCACCTCAGAACCCCGGCTGCACCCCGACCTGGAAAGGAAGGCAGAGAGGCCTCCTCAGTGGTGCCGGGCAAGCTGTACGTTTGTGGGGTGCAGGGGGGACCAGAGAAGGGAAGGCGGCTTTCCAACTCCAAGTCTGCTCCTGAATGCCTCTGCTTTTCCCTGCATGGGGCTGGGAGGGATCCAGCCCCAGGGAGGGAGAAACGAGAGGCCGGTCTCCCCAGCATTGCCCCAGACCCCAGGGCACAGCTGTGAAGCCCGCTCGGCTCTGTGTGGATGTCTGTGTTTGCGCCGAGGGCGAGGGGAGCCCGCGGCCAAGAACAACCCATAATTCTGTACGCAGCGGATTGGGTTTCCTGCAGGATCTGCTCCCAGAGGAAAGTCTGCCACGGCAGGAGCCGAGTGCGGCGGGGCCTCGGCCAGTGGGTAAGCGGAGTGTGTCAGGAAGCACCCACGCAGGGGCAGCAGGCGATGGGGGGGCTCCCACACGGGGGGGGGGGGCTGCAGCCACAGCAGGGTAGTGCTACCCACAGTCCTGGCCGGGGGTGGGGGTCTCTACACTTTAGCGAGCTCTGCTCTGCCTCTCTCCTGAGTGTCTCTCACAGGGACAGCAGGGACATCTCCCAGCACGGGTACCCCAGTGTTCAGGGTCCCCGGACACGGAGGCTTCTGCCCATGGGGCCCGCAGCCTGCCCCCTGCGTGGTCCTATTTCCTGGGTGCATTGCTAGAGGGTAACTCCCTTGGCCTCACGCTCACCCCGGGCTTGGGGGCAGGCCAGGGCTGCCGGAGCGGCTGGGGGTCAGCCGCAGACTCGGGATGTATGGAGCCTCTCTTGGGGCGCAAAGGGAAGACGGTGTCAGCTCCTTCCGTGCCACCGGATTGAGGGACAGAACTCAAGTCCACCCTGGGCTCCCAGGTCAGCGTGTCAGGTGACGAAACACGATTCATGAATCCTTTGCCAGCTTGACCTGTAACTGTGCCGTCCTCATGGTATTGTGCCCTTGTGGGGGCCACAGTGCCAGGGGTGGGTCTGCCCAGGTGCTAACCCAGTGGTGGTGGTTGTTTTGTCTCTGCCTGGGAGGGTGCAGCTCAGAGGCAGAGGGAGACGTTTAGGATCAGGTAGCAGCCTGACCTGCAGACTCCCCAGCCTATTAAACACGCAGCTCAGTAACTCTCCAGGGGTGGAACTCAGGTCTCCTGCCTCCAAAGAACTGGCAGGGACGCGGGCAGCCGCTCTCTTAGGTCAGGGCCCACATGCTGTCATTCTCAACCGCATGGTTCTCCCCACGTCTGTGAGGGTCTCCCCTGGTCTCTTATTCCCCCTCTGCTTCGATCAGCTTCCATGGCAGTTCCCCCAGGTCTCTGTCATGCCCTGCTTCTCGTCCTCTCTGTCTCTTTGCTTCACGCCCATCCATCCCTGTCTGTCTGTCTCTGTACATCTAGGTCTGATGCACCTTCCACATCCCCCCAACCGAGAAATCTCTCCATGCCTTTTCCCCCAAATGGGCCTTTTGGGGGAGCTGCCCTCAGCGACCCCAGAACCCTCTGCACCCATTTTGCCACTGTCCCTCCTGCAGTGCCAGCCCTGGGGGTGGGGGTGAGTTCAGCCTTGCTTGTGCTATACAGGGAACCCACATTCTCCTGCTCAGTCCCGGGTGTCTTGCCATCGGGCGGTCTTCAAAACAACAGCCGAAAACAATTTGAATTAGGTTTGCCGTGATCCCTAAGATGCATGTTGCAACCCCCAGGGGCGGCCTGACGAAGCATGCAAGCTCCCTGCAAGTAACTGAATCTGCATTTGCCGGGGCGCCCACGGTGCCAGCCACCTAGGGAGGTACCTTTGGGCACCAGCAGGGGTTGCGGGGGAAGAGGGTGTCTTACCGATTTGATGCCTAAAGGAAAGGAGAAAGAGAAAGCCGAGTTTAGAAGCCCCCACTGTGTTGGGGACCAGGAGTAATTGCCTGGGGCAGCGGGTGTGTTTACCGGCCTGAGGAGGTGGCCTCGCTGGAATGGGGGGGGGGGACAGGGGCGGAGCCTCCAGCGAGCCCAGGTTTGGGTGCCCCCCACACACACACTCCCACACTAGCAGGCCTTCCTGCCTGTCAGCTCTTGCCTTCTCCAGCACGTGGCTGGGTTTTCTTTTCAGTCCTAATAATCATTTTTTTTTTAATTAGGTCAAGATTACCCCAGGCAAACATGACTCGTGCGAAGTTGAAGTTGGGGGTGGTTCCGTTCCAACCCAAATGGCCCGGCACCGAGTTTTGCAAAAAAAAAAAAGTCCCCGAAATGCATAAGAATCGGCTGCACTCGGTCTCCCGAAATTGAATGCACACATTGCACACCGCTAAAGCGCCCCCTCCCCCGCCCCCTCGGGGAGAGGGTCCACAGGCCTCATCCGATTTTCAAACAGCTCCAAGGAACCCACCTCCACCACCCAAACGGGTGAAAAGGTTACAAATCGCCACAGAGGTAGGTTTTCAGAAGGAAGCCTCTGTCTGCCCACCCCTCTTATTTTTTATCTCACCCCCTCCCCCCTCCTTTTTCCTTTTGCAACTTTCCTTTGACATTTCAAAGCCCCCTCTCCTGGTTTCGATTTGAAGCTCCCGGATAAAATCGATCACTTTCAAAAGGGAAGGGTTCCGGGTCTGGAATTCAAAGTCCTCCCGCTTGGGCGAGGGCGGAGCTGGGGCCAGAGGCAGGCGAGCAGAGCAACTTTGCTCCAGCACCTCATTTCCCCCGCTGGTTCTCCCCCTCTCCCCTGCCCCTGGTTTCTCCCCCTCGCGCCCCCCAAAAGACGGGGATCAAAGAAAAGGGTTCAGCGTTCTTGGCGCGCGAGCACCGGGCACACAGAGCGCTCGGGGTGGGGGGAGCCGGCCAGTGAACTTGCCCATGCACTTTGCCGGAGGAAACTCCCAGATCTGTTTTCTACCTGCTGCAGAGACCTCAGGTATTTGAAGAAGCCAGTCCGGCAACTTTAAAGGGCTGCGAGGTGGCCAAGGTCATAAACTGGAAGACAGAAAGCGACTCTTGGAGCAGAGACGTAATTCCTGTTTTATTGATTAAGGACAGGAGCCTAGATGGAGTTCAAAAACAAGATGGAAAGTTGGAAGGTCCCACCCAAGTCCTCTTTAACCCAAGTCCTCCTCAGCTTTCCAAACAGCCTCTGTGCTGTTCACCCCAGCTCACCTCTGTGGGGAAGGGGGGCGCGCAGGGAGGGAAGGTGGAAATTTATGGCTGTGGACCTAACAGGAAATGCAAGGGGCTGGGGCTGAGGGGGTGGGGGCGGAGTGGCCGCGCTCTCCCCTCGGTGACATTATGAGCTGCAGGTGAGAGACTCTAGCCTGGCCGTGGAGACTTTATTGATTTAACATGCTGACATTTTGTTCATCCTGGACTTTTTATTTGTGCATTCATTTTGATTTTTAAAAATATATTGGCATCAACATATTACTTATCTGGATGACTGAGTTTGGGGCGCCCACCCTAACCGTGGCAGCCAAAGCCTCACCCTGGCCGTCTTCTAGGTTGGGAGACATTTAGGGGTGGGGGACACTCGGGAATTGGAGGAGAGGAGCGGACGGGGCGATTTTGAAGGTGCTGAACTTGCTTCCTGACTGGGGCCACCGGTCAGATCAAGGCAAGCAGGGAAATCTCATTTTCCTCCCCTAGGATGTGGTGGGGTCCCTGGTGACATCTCTGGCTGTGATTGAGAGCAGGGAGCTTGGACCATCTGACGTGGGGTCAGAGGCCTGGATTTCGTTCCTGGGAGCTTGAATCAAGCTTACTGTGTGGCCCGGGGGAAGCTGTGCGGCCTCTTTGGGGAAAGTTTTCTTTCTTTCTTTTTATTTTTTATTAATGGAACAGATCAGCCAGATACATCGAGACCATGTTAAATAAAGTCATTTTCCGAAATGCTTTTTGGCTCTTTCATGGTGTTTTGTTTTCTTTTTCTTCTTCTTCTTCTTTTTAAATCCCAGAAAGCCTCTGTTTTATTAAAAGGCTTATAATAATGGCTGAGATTTATGGTGCATTCACCCCAGGTCAGACACCTTGCCAAGCACTTTCAAAGCGTTATCTCTTTTAATCCTCACAACAAGTCCAGGAGATAGGAACTATCTGGGATCCCCATTCAACAAAGGAAGAAACTGAGGCCCAGAGAGGGGAGGCAATTTGTTGAAGGTCACACAGCTGCTGGAAGGTAGACTTCAGAGACCTGGTGAGCTTCCTCCAAAGATCGGATTCTTAAGCAGACCTGATTGCTATATTTGCATTTAAGGGCCTTTGAGAAAAGGGAAGCCGTGGGGGGCGGGGGGAGGGTTCAGAGAGGTGAGGCCCCTTGCTCAAAGTCACACAGCCTAGGGAGTTTTCAGGGCCCGCCTGGGCTCAGCTTCTCCGGACCATCTGCGTGCAGACCGGCCTTCCTTGTCCTGCTCATGTCCCCCAGAATGAACTAAACCATCATCCAAAAACAGCTGTTTGTTAGCCAGGAACAACCTAGGCATGGACTCCATGTACCAAATGCCTTTCAATAAGCCACAGATCCTCAGCGGAGAGAGGAGGCCCGGGAGTCTGGGGCCATGGATGGGGGCTGGAGCAGACAGAACACGTAAGCGCAGAAACGGGAAAGAGAACGTGTCCTGATCCTGCCTCAAATTCCAGGAAAAAAAGAAAAGCGATGATGAGAGGAATCGGTTACAGCAGCCTGCGGATCAGACGGAGGAAACCATGCTGGTTGGTCCCCGTTCGGAGCCCTTCATATCTCTAGAGTATTTGCTGGGGAAGAAGAAACAGCTGTGAAGTTACAAACGCTTCCTGAGTGAAGCAACTCTGTGTCCCACAGAAGCTGGGGACATCGGATGCGGTGTGATGCCTTCCATGCAGAAGGAAACGTGGGGAGGCCGAACTTTTCACATACACCATTCAGGGAAGGCGTGTTGTTGTTGTTTGTTGTGGTTGCTAGGTCTGTGAGATTTAGGGTTCTCATTTTTGGTTCAGAACACAAGGTCATCAGAAATCCAATGCGCAGCTGGAAAGAGACGTCCTCTAAACACCGGGAATATTTCCCCCCTGTTGCTAATGATAATAGTACCTTTGATGCATAGAGTGCTTACTCTTCAGTGCTTCAGACTCTCCTGGTGTCTTCACCCCACACCTCCATGATAGATGAATGAGCCCTGCCTTTTTACCTGGGAAGACACTAGAGCACAGCAAGGCCAAGTTACTCCCCCAAGGTCACACAGCTCGCCAATGAGAAAGCTGGGAGCCAAACCCCGTGTGTGCTGACCTCCAGACACCACGGTCTTAGCCCATTCTAGGAACCTTTTGACCAGGGGCAGAGCTGAAGGAATGTACTAAACATTGTGCAAGGCTGTCGGGGGAGCCTTGGAGGTTCAAAGCATCCAGCGAAATGCCAGACAGAGTTTTAAGAGCAAGGCTCAGAAAGTTCTTTCAGTCCCTTCTGGCCAGGCAGCAAGAGAAGGAGGCACGTTCAGGAGCATCAGGTTGTCGGCCAGGAAACGTGGAAACTTGGAGAAGGGCTGAAATGGACAGGAGGACACCATCCCCCACACCAGATGTACGTGAGATCTCTCAGTGACTAGTCAGTGGCCAGGACAGATACCATCATCCAACCGCTCTGAGCCAGAGCTTCACAGAACACGAGCGGAGGAGGACCTGCAAGCCATGTCCACCGGAGTGCTTAGTAAACCCTTGGCAAGCAGTATCCAATTTTCTCTTCCCCACAATCCGGCAAGTAACTACTGGGCCACCCTGTACGGTTGTGCAGGTCATGCACTGCACAAAGCGGGTGCCGGTCACTACCAGGCCTTGGTGCAGTGCATGCACTTATTGCAACAGCCTTCCAGCAGATGGCAGTAGAGTGCCTTGTTTTCCTGACAGTCGTTTAGGACATTTCCAACAGGGGGGTAAGGTGACTTGAGGGAGGCGTGGCCTTTCTCTAATTTTGCAAGGGCACAGGATGGGCCAGCAGTGGTCCTGGCTGTGACCATCCCTCCCATTCACAGGCGGGCGCACTCAGGTTCAGAGAGGTGGAGTTCCTGGCTCAGGGCCACATTGCTGGTTACAGGAGAAGCCAGCTTTCAAGCCCAGGTGGCTCTGGCCTGGGCTTCCAGCCTTTGCCATGGGGCTCCTCAGAGGTCAGGGACATGTGACCCAACAAGAAGCGAAACAGAGCGCAGGCCATGGTCTACGGGTGGTGCTCTGGAAAGGAACAGAGAGAGCAGGTCAGAGCAGAACCTCTGCTTTGGGGCTTTGCGCCTGATGACAGACATAGACGATCTTCCAAATCGTCATGGAGAAAACTCACTGAGATGCTGCTTGGGGCTCAGTTTCACAGCATTCATAGTCTAGGCGTGCTAGAACGTGTTCACGTCCCGTGGGGCTGCATCGGATTTGCAGGCCCGCCTTCAGGGTTTGAAAGTCCTTTTGTCCCGCAAGGATGCAGCATATCCTCGTAACATAGCCTTGTGGGTAAGAAGAGTAGGGGTTCTGAGTTGGCTTTGGCCTCTCCCCTCTCCTGCTTACAGCTGTTGTAACCTTGAGCAAGAGACTTGTGCCCTCTGAGCCTCCACTTCCACATCTGTGAAATGGGATAATAAAAGTCCCGGCTGCAGGGCAAGTGAGGTGATGGGAGCAAAGCGTTCAGCACCGCGGCTGGTGTGTGAACGTTGGGCAGCATGGTGGGGACACGTGGCTGACTTGCACGTGGTAGAACCCCTCTGTGTACTGAGCACATGGATCTCACGCACAGCCCTGCACACAGGTTTGGGCATTTTCACAGGCTCCCAGTCACCCGGGCTTCCTGGAAAGGTCTCTAGTGTGGGGACAGGCTGCTACCCCTTGTTTTCAGTCCTATTTTTCTTCTGTCTGCAGCTGGAGACCCAGGAATTGTTGGGAGTGGGGGCATCTGGATGATTTGTGCAGCTGTGGCTGCCTTGTGTTCCCTGATGGAGAAAGAAAGTGAGAAGCGGGAGAGCGCGAGAGGAGAAAGAGAGAAGGTGGAAGGAGGAGATGGTCTATCCAGAAACTTTCACGAAGTCCTCAATTTATTTTGCAAATGATGACTTTAATAATTCAAGCCCAGCAAACTCGGCTGAGCAAGTCCAAGTGCCACCTCATTCGGCATCTTGGTGACATTTGGAATTTAGAAGCCTGTCCTCTCACTTGAGCCTCATGATGTCACCAGAAACCCAAGGATGGAATTTCCACATCCCACGCCCCACCCCCACCCCCAAAATAAAGTTATTAAGGACACTGGGGAACTTACAATTTTTAACATTTATTATATAATTGTTATGATTATTACCACTCTAATTTATTTCCCTACTTAAAAATGTTCTGGCAACTGTAACTCATTTTAGGCCAATCCTTGCAAACCAGGAGACCTGGGGTTATTTAGAGAGAGAGCGTTTAGCCAGGTGTGTGAGTCTCAAATTTCCTCAAAATTGCTGCAGGCCCTCACTCAATATAGAAATAAGCAAGGAACAGTGTGTGTATTATATCAATATTATGATAATGTGCACCGAATGCAGATCAGAAGTGATTAATTCGGTCGTTTTCCAAATTGATCCCCGGGGGTTTCGATCCTAACCAGCCTGTGCATGAACGCATGCACACACATTATCCCATCTTCCTAGGGCTCCGTGGAAAAACACCTCGATCGACGCTAAACGGGACGAGAAATGAGCTGTACCCCTCGGGGAAAGTGGTGTGATCACTGGGGGCTCAGCCTTGTCTCTGACCTGCGTGGGGGTGGGGGGAGAAAAAGGAGAGATTCTGGAGGCCGAGAGCCAATAGCAATGGCCAAATCTTCTTACGGGGTATGTCAGCAGTCGTTTAATATTAGACACACGAGAAGCTCTTACAAGGAGACGTTTGCATCTGAGGTTAAACTGAGGATTTGGTCTGAAAAGGCTGGGAGTAAGAAAAAACATGAACTCTTTCATGGAGCGTTCAAATCCCAGTGGATTGGTATTAATTGAGCAATTAAATGTTTTAGGTTCAGTAAAGGTGCTACCCTGTTATAGCGATGTTGATTTGAAGGAGAGTTTATTGAGCACTTACTATGTTCCAGGCATTGTGGTGAGGCAGTGGTTCCCAATGGGGGAAGGATGAGATCACGTGGCCCTCAGAGGACATTTGACAATGTCTGGAGACTTGACTGGTATAAGTGGTGGGAGAACAGCATGCCCATGACCTCTGGGAAGCCCCCGGGATGCTGTGAGAGTTCTACAAGGCACAAGACCGCCCCACATCGAAGACTTACCCAGCCCCAGACGTCAGCGAGCACAAGGGGCAGAGTCTCTCTGCTAAGGGACTACATACATCAATTCATTTAATATCTGCAGCAATTCTTCGGGCTAATTGTTATTATTACTTTCTCCATTTTAACCATGAGAAAATGAGGTTTAGAAATGTTAAGAGGGGAAGCGGGATGGCTCAGCGGGTTAAGCACTCGCTTTACAGCCCCGGGGACCGAGGATCAAATCCTGGCCCCAGCCCGTGTGGACCCATATGCTGAGCTGGGGAGTGCCCCCAGTTCAGTTCTCACCGGGGTGAGACCCCGGCCCAGTTCCTGCCCTGTGCAGCCCGGCCCACCTGTGGAGTGAAACTATGTGGAAAAACCAAGGATGTGCAACTATGGAGACTGTTCTGGGCCCTCCTCCTTCTCTGTCTCTGTCTCTGTATCTCTCTCTCTCTCTCTGTCTGTCAAAAACAATAAAAATAAATCTTAAAAAAAAAGGAAAGGTTAAGAGAACCGCCCAAGGTCACTCAAGGGCTTGGTGCCAGGATGTAAAGCCAGTTGTGTGGGACATGGAAGGTCCTACCTGCAGCCATGTGACAAACCACCTCTCCGCAGGCGACCCAGCACACCAGGTACGCGCACTCACACGCACAGGACCTGTTCGGAGCAGGCTCTGGGCGGATGCATACCGGCTTCTCCATGCTTAGCTCTAGGGTGGGATTATGACACTTCTGTTCCACTGATCCACATGGAGCCTGGGTCAGCTCCGTAGTCGGAAGAAAACAGTGACGTTCCAAGAGCAGATGGACGACGCCTGGGTAGCCACACGGGAAAGGCTAGAGCGCCTTTTGGTTGCGTGGACCAAGCAGGATCACAAAGTGTAATTACCGTGGCTGCTCCTGGCTTTGCAAGAATATCAGCCACCCGAGGTCAGCCTGGCCGCTGGGCAGAGGAAGCCGGGAGACCGGAACTGCCTGTCTGTTATGAGGCAAGAAGTGAACGCTTTCCCCCGATTTTATACATCACCTGTTAAATTATTGTGCTGTGCGCTCATATAGTATCTTTATTATTTTTCCTCTTTCGTAAATTAAAATGTTTACCGTAATAGCATAAAATGCCCATCTGGGCTCATTTAAAAAAATGTATTTAGCTCTTCTTTTATGGAAAAAAGAGTGCAAGCATTTGATGTATATTTTTCTGAGACGTCTTTCATAGCTTTTTTACAGATTCTCAAAGAGGTCCCGGGGACCCCCCAAATAATCACTGAAATAAGCATGAATGAAGCACTTACTTTGTCTCAAGAATTATGCAATGCAAAGCAGGTCACAGGTAATCATCTCACTGTCTCAATAACCCTATGAGGTCACTACTATTTTTATTCCTATTTGACAGATAAGAGACAGAGGCTCAGAGAGGTTAAGTCACTTGTCTAAAGACCCACAGCAGCAGAGGCAGCATCTGAGCCCAGATCCATCTGACTCTTGGAGCTTTAATCACTTATCTCCTAACAAGATCTAAGAGGCACGGAATTCAGTCATACTTGGGGGCTCTACCAGGTGTGACATTTTATTCTTTTCCAAGAGGGACTCCGGGACATGTGACAGGGAACCCCGTGTATCGATTGAACCAGGACTCTCAGGACGTCCTGTGTCTCTGCCTGCTAGATGCAGGCCTCTCTGTGTCCTGCTGGCAACTGGGTGGAGAATGGAGCCCAGGGAATCCATCGGGTGCCCACAGGGGGCGGGGGAGGGGGGTTAGAGGGATGGCGGTTGAGAGCTCCGGGAGTAAGCAGTGGGAAGGGCTATGGGCATCTTAAAACTGCTTTAAAAACACCAGCCAAACGCAAGGCAGCCTGGGAGGTGGACCTGCCATTCAAGGCAGGAACTGTAACTAGTGTTCCCACGGGCCAGACTCATTAACCACAAGCCACCAGGCCCTAACTCTGGACGACTGTGTCCTCCATAGCTCCTTGCAGGGTGGAGGAGGGTGTTAAGTACTTAGGTGCGGTGAGAGTGGGTGGTGGTGAAACCTTCAGTGGGTTATGACGTGGAAAATAGTGACCCACGCTGGTTGCCCCCAGGTAGGGCAACCCCACTCGAGGAATAAGGCCCCCTGGGTTCCAGGCTGTGCCACGCCCACAGAATTTAAAGGGCACCACCAAACTCAGTCATCGGGATAAATAGCATTTTAATATAAGATATTTTTTAAATAATCAAAATGAATGTAAAATAATTTATGAGTTTAAATTTGATTTAAATGTTAAATAAACACAAGATCTGACGGGTCCAGGATTAAGGTGAGAAGTAAGGGGGTGGGGTGTCAGACCCTGTATTTATTTTAAGTGGTTGCTGAAGAACTTTAAAAGAAATCGCAGCTGTTGTGTTCATTCCTCCTTACACACCTCTGTGGGAATCTCTAAATAACGGGAACATTTTTTTTATGTCACCTCAATGCTATTATCACACTAATAAATGTCACATTCATTCTCTTCGGTCTCCTGCTCCTCAGTTTGAATCAAATTCCCCCTGGTTGGTGAAATAAAGTCTTTCATGTTTTTTCTTTTGAGATTTATTTTATTGTTTGAGAGGAGATGAGAGAGAGAGTGAGAGGAGTGGGGAGGGTCCAGAGCGGTCTCCATAGTTGTACGTCATTAGTTGTGACATAGTTTCATTCCACACGGGTGGATGTGGGGCTGCGTAGGGTGGGAACCGAACTGGGGGCCTCCAGCCTGGGAGGCGAGAATCTTCACTGCCATCCCGGCAGTTACCAGTTGTGCTGCAGTTCAGGGGCCAGGGCCAGGATTCGATCTCCAGATCTCATGGTTGCAAGGCAAGCGCTCCACCTGCTGAGCTATCCCAGCATCCCAAGGGTTTTTTTTTTCTTTCTAATTAGGGTCCAAAATAAGTGCCCATATTACAGTTGGTTGACACGCTCCTTAAATATCTTTTCATCTAGAATGCCATGCTATCCCCACTCTGCCTTTTTAATTTTATTTTATTTTATTTTATTTTATGCTATTGACTTGTAGAAATAAGTCACGAATAAGGTCCCACATTCTGAATTTGTCTGTTCACTTCCTGTGTGTCATGTAGCTTCTTTTCTCTATTGATTTCCTGTTCTCAATTTAATTGATTTATTGCTTCGATGTGTATTATTTCTTTTCCTTGGCTTACTTCTTTCCTTCTTTTTCTACTTCCCTAAGGTAGAATTTTAGATGATTGATTTTAGATCTTTCTTCTTTTCTAAATAGATGCATTCAAGGCTGCGAATTTCCTTCTGAACAGTCCACAAATTTTGAGAAGTGGTATTTTCATTGTAATTTTGTCAAACTATTTCTTAATTCCTCTTCGGGCTTCTCTGACCCATGTCTTATTTAGAAGAGTTGCTTAATCTAGTATTAGATCAATCTATTGATGTGTTATTTACAAGTATGTTATTTAATCTTCAGGTATTTGAGAATTTTCTAATTATCTTCCTGGTTTAATTCCACTGATTTCTGGTATAGTTCCATTGTGATCGAAGGGCACAGAGTGTATGGTTTCTATTCTTTTACATGTGTTAAGGTGTGTTTCATGGCCCAGAGTGTGGTCTGTCTTGGTGACCGTTTCACGTGAAAATGACAAGAACATGCATCTTGTCGGACAATCTCATCCATAAATGTTGATTGTACCCAGTTGCTTGGTGGTGCTGTTGAGTTCCACTATGTCCTCACTGACATGTTTCCTCTCCGCCTTTCATCGAATGATCACCAGCTGAATCCACCTCACTTACTTTTTTTTTTAAAGTCTTACAAGACAGAGAAAGAGAGAAAACTGACAGTATCATTTGAGCCCCTGGGTCAAGCCATGCCTGAAACCATCCCTATTCCTGGACTTCCCAGACTTAAATTCCTCTTGGCTAAGCCAACTGAAGTTCAGTTTCTGTCACTTGCAACTGCATAAGCCCTCGATTAATGTAAATGTCACCTTCGTTGATGTCCCCTGTCTGGAGATGGCTCTATCATTGTCGTTAAAGGGACTTTGGGGAAGGTGGCTGGCACTGAGGTAACCTTCTCTCCTGTTCTCCAAGGTTACCTGGTGGGTGAGCAGGGCCCTCCTCCCAACATGCCACGCTTCGTAGTCAGCCCTGGTTCTGCCCTCTCCTACTCACTATTTTTCTTCTATTTAAGTTTATTTATTTGTAATGATAGTTAACATGCAGCATTATATTAGTTTCAGGTGTTCAATAGAGTGATTCAACATTCACATACCTTACAAAATGATCACCACGGTGAGTCTAGCAGCCACGTGTCACCCTACAGAGTAATTTGATTGACCTGGTGCATGTGACATCCGGTGACTGACTTTACAACTGGAAGTTTGTACTTCTTAGTCCCCTTCCCCTTTTCCACAGCCTCCCCCCAGTTTCTTCTCCATGTCTATGAATTTGTCTCTGTTTCATTTTGTGTGTTCATTTTGTGTGTTTTAGATTCCACGTAGAAGTAAAATCTATATTTGTCTTTCTCTGTCTGACTTATTTCTCTTCGCCTAATACCCTGTAGGTCCATCCACGTTGTGGCAAACAGCAAGATTTCCTTCTTTCCTTCTTATGGCTGTCTACTCACTAATTTTTGATCTTGGGGTTCAATTGCATCTGGGGTTCCTGCTTCCAAACCTGACACATCCTGCACTGATTCCTGCCCGCTTGATTCCCCCGGGGCTGGTCATTTCCACCCCTGTCTCCAGGCTACCAGCACCCTCCTGAAGCAGCTTAGGACGGGGTACACACGGGCCAGCCCTTGTTTGTTCCGACTCAGCACCACCCGGTGAGTACGTTCGAGCCCCTTCCTCCCCGGCGCCTCTGCCGGTGAATGTGCATAAGCTTCTGTTTATGGAGGAACATTAAATAGAACAGAGGGAGGAAGAGGAAACGTTGGTTTGGTTTTAAACCTCAATTTCAAACCAGTTAGGAGCAGGTGGTGTGACAGGCCAACTTCAAAGGGAAGGTCGCCCCTGCGCTGATGAAGAACCAGGTGTGTGCAGGGAAGGCATCTGGGGTCCGGATGTGCCGTGGCGGAGCCCAGGCTCCCGGAAAGCCCGGGCCGAGGACAGGAGCTCGCACTGCTCTGGGGAGACCTTCCATCTGCTGGTCTCCAGGGCAGTCCCCAAGCTACTCCCTTTCTGAAGAGGTGTCCGAGGGCCAGGGGACTCAAGAACCTGTCTGAAGGGTGGTAGCTGAGTGACAGCCACGCCTGCTGGAGCCCTTGTGTCCAGTGTGGGCCAGGCATTGGCACACATGCGCTCACGGACTCCTCCTGGCGACCCTGTGCGCAAGGCAGAAGCATTGTCCCCACTTTCCAGATGAGGACGCTGAGGTGGCTTCCAAAGCCATGCAGCTCGGCAGCGTCAGAGTTCATAGTGAATCCCCTACTGGCTTCACCTCACCCTGCTATTCCGTGGTCTTCGGCCTGGGTCTAGGGGTGAACTGGGAAGCTTTCCACGCAAGTGACGCAAAGCCCGAACTTGGGGTGACCATGTTGGCGTAGGTCACCCAACGGGAAGTCCACGAGGGTGGCGTTCAGGGCTGGTGGATTGAGCAGGGCTGTGTGGCCTTCCAGAGCTCCGCTTCCTTCCTGCCCTTTGCTCCGCTGTCCTCTGTGTGTAGACCTGGACTTCATGTCCCCGTGCTGGCTGCCTCGAAACCCGCCACGTCCAGAGGAAAGGAGGCAGGGAGCAGCTGCCTCTCCATCTCTCAGACGCAAGGGCGCTTCTCCCGGAAGCTCCCCGGTCGTGGGTCTTTGAGTTGACTGTGTTCAGTGCGGGCAGTTCTCATTTAGGGTCTGTCACCTGACTGGGGCTGCACTCATTTAAGTGTCACCTGAGTTCCGTGTCCAAGACGGCTTCTTGTCTAGAACTTCACGTGGAACGACTGCACAGATGGACGGGGCCGGGCCCTGTCTGTCCCCATGTAGCCTCTTCACATGGTGCCTTCCTCACAGCATGGCACTCTCCGATCAGCCTCTCCCATGGGGCTGGCTTTCCCCAGAGTCAGGCAGCTAGTTGGCAGCTGCCAACCTTCTTCTTTTTTAAGATTTATTTTATTATTTTTGACAGAGAGAGACAGAGAGAAGGGGGAGGGCCCAGAGCAGTCTCCATAGTTGTACGTCATCAGTTTTTGACATGGTTTTGTTCCACACAGGTGGGCAGGGGCCACACAGGGTGGGAACTGGGCTGGGGGCCTCCTGCATGGGAAGCACACCCCCTTGAGCCAGGGGCAGGACTGGAGGCGAGAACCGAAATGGGGGCCTCCCGCATGGGAAGCACACCCCAGTTCAACATATGGGTCCACACAGGCCGGGGCCGGGACTTGATCCTTGGTCCCCAGGGCTGCAAAGTGAGCGCTTAACCCGCTGAGCCATCTAAGAGCAAGGTTCCCTTAGGTTTCTTTTAAAGTTCACGTTGACGTCTAAGTGGCACAGACCGGCATACTGTGCAGGACTCTCCGATATGGTGTTTACCTTCTGGGCGCTGGTGAAGCGCTCCAGTGTCCACAGTTGCTTCTGAAAGGAAAAGGCAACTGGGTGCGGAGACAAGTGGCCTGAGACCACAGAATGAGAACGGCACCCAAAGTCAAAAGATGTCTCCGCAGGGCGCTCTGAGTCTTGGGTTCTTCCCCCTTATACGACAATGATAATGATAATAAAATTCAGAGTTGTTGAGAAATTTGAAGGAGATTTTATCAGAAAAAAATATGCAGCGATATACAAATCCGAGGTACTCTTACGGGAGAAGGGAAAGGCAGAATCGTTTAATGGGCTGACGGGGAGTGTGCAGAATCAAAAGGCTAGGATTTGGGCTCTGCCCCTTCCTGGCTATGTGTCTTCTTGGGGAGATGACAGAGCCACGCTAGTTCTCAGTTTCCTTATCTGGAAAAGGCGGGGTGCATGATCATGCCTGCTGGCTTCTCTCACAGAATGGGGGGCAGTTCAATGGAGCTAAGCGATACGAGTGAGGTTCAAAACCCGTCAAATGCTCTCGATGATTACGGAAGAGGAAGCAAAAGAGAGAAACAGAGGGGTTTTTTAAGGGCATACGTGGGGCTACAGCCGATGTCTGGGTCCCCTGAAGCAGACCCTGAGACAGTTTCAAGCACAGCTAGTTGATTTGGGAGGTGATCCCAGGAAAACACTTGGAGTGTAGGGAAGTGGGGCCCGGAAGGGAGGGAGACAGTTCAGCGCATGCAGTCAACCCAGTTACCAGGGTTGGAGCTTGATCCCAGTGAGAACTGTGGGAATCAGAGCAGAGGAACCCCGCTCCCCCAGGACCAAGGAAGCGACCGTATTTGTATGCACGTCCCACTGGTCATTGATTGAGGGCTGCCCTGGGGGTGGGAGTGACAATCCAGTTTGCCCAGCAGCCAGCGGAACGGGCGAGAGAACGTTCTCAGGCCAAGAATTTCAGGTGTTGGCAGCGGGAAGGGCCACCAGCTGGCTGACCATGAGAATGGGGACAGAGACGGGCAGACAGGAGCGGGCCTCGCCGATAGGTGACCGCAGTTGCTCCTAGATTGCACCTGCTGACAAGATGGTGCACAGAGTGGTCCATTCCCGGGGCGTCTGCTGCTCATGGGCGGTGTTAGCTTGTCCAACCCTGACGGCCGTCTCTGAGGTTCAACAAGGTGACGTGCGTAGAGCGTGTGCCTGGCATGGAGTAAGCACCGGGTTGCCGTGAGACGTTCTTCTTGTCATCGTTGTCACGACAAAGGAGGAGAGTGTCACCGAGAAGGGAGACTCAGAACCTCTTCTCCCTGGTCTTCGCTGACCTTCCAGGAGCCTCATTCAGCATCCGCCTTTCCTCAGCCTCGGAAGGGGGTCCTGACTGCTTCTGCCACATGGGCGAGTACCCCGAGCTCTCAGCCTTTGGGGGCCTCTGAGCAGGAGCACCCAGGGCAGCCCACGCTTCCAAAGCGCCCCTCGTCCTCTTGACACAGGGCCCCCGCACCCCTCTTCTCGACTCCTGGCTTGCGTGCACCTGGAAGCTCTTCGCACCCCACCCAAATACCCATAAACCTCTTTTTATGAGTTTTTCCCCCTCCCCACCCCGCACCCCTAGCTTCACTCATTTTACAGAGACTTTAATACACACGTTACGGCATTCATATCAATGAGAGTAAAGAGGGGGAATGTGATTTTCGTCCTTCCTTTCCTTTTAATCTACAAAAGAACTCTTTTCACGTGCCTTTCATAAATATCGGTGTGGGCCAAAGAAAGAGAAGTATGAAAATACCCACAGACCGGGCACCCAGAGATAGCCACCCCTACGTACGTCCTTTCAAACGTCCTGCTTCACGGAGAGTCACAGGTGTTCTGTGCCTCCTTGTCTGTACTTTCATGGCTCTTTACTAGGGAAGCAGTCCCATGGTTCTCATTTCCAAAGCTACAGAAGTAGAAAGAGGGGAAAATCTGCCTCCCCACTTGTGCCCTGCCACCCCACTCCTTAGCCTTGGGCATCGAATCTTGGGGGCCCTTTCTCCTCTTTTGTTTACATTGGCACGTACTTGACCCGCTGTTTGGGGACTTAGTGTGATCTTTAGCCACGTGTCTCAGAGATGCCCCACCCCCCGCCTGTCCCGCCTTCCAATGGCTGTATAGTATTCCACGTTCAGAATGATATCGTGACTTATCTAACCAGACGCCTCCTGCTGGGCCATGAAAGTGTCTCCAGTCTTCCATTATTCCAAGCAGCGTTGCAACGACTACACTTGTCCATAAATATAACGTTCTGCAAATTTGCAAATATATCTGGAGCTGGAATTGTGGGTCAAAGGGCATGTGTCCTTGTTATTTTGATAGGACATTCGGATATTTCTGGAGAAAATACAGTCAAACTATTTTGTACCCTGATTGTGTATTGTTGTTGTTGTTTTTCTTAGTTTACTTAGTGATCAGAGATAGAGACAGAGAGTGGAAGTGAGAGAGAATACATGGATAAAGTTCTAGAATATTAGGATGGCAGGCATATATTCCATTGTGCAGAAGTATCATCGTTCATGCAACCATTCTCAGTTTGGTGTTGGTTATACTACCTCTGCCTTCGCAGAATTAAAAATCATTGCGGAATTACACCTGCTTTGTGGCAAATGAGAAAGTCATTTCCAACCATGAAATTCAAGGTAAAATATTAGGACAATGAATCAAAATGCCACTCAGACATTAAGGGGACTAAAAAAGGATGAAGAAAAACCCAGGTATAAAGAGTCCGGCTTTCGTGTGTGTTTTTTTAAAAATCAATAAAGAATGAGATCCTATTTAGTGTATGTTTGTTTGCTGGCATAGAAAATGCTTTATCTTTATTTACAGAGTCTGTACACATACATATTTTTCTGCAAGACCTATCACTGCTTCTGTTCCAAATCACTCAATGTTTAAACTTTCAAGTTTTTATGATTCCTTAGTAACATTAGGAGAAATTTTTAGGATGTACTGAAAATGGTAGGCTATGGAAACTAAAGAGTCTTTTTAACTATATATTTTTTCCCCTCCAGTAAGGATCCGATGTTCTAACTCATCCTGTGCAAATAAATTATTTATAAATGACATTCTTCTCTTTTAAAATAAACACCATTCCTCTGGAAATTTAGATAAATAAAATGACATCTATTTATCAAATAGACCCTTCCTGCCTAATAACCCACAGCCTAGCTAAAGGAATGGTTATCTAACAGCTAGGTCAAAAGTGCAAGAGTCCAGACTTATTAATTCTAAGCCTAGCCAGGCCACGGATTGCCTCCTGAGGGAAGAGTGGGAGGGGGTGCCCTGTGGACACCTCAGTTCCCTGGGTCTTCTGCCCTCCAACATGATACCGTCTTCCCCAGCCGCGGCTTGTGTGTTTAACAATGTTTGCGTAGCACTCAGATAAAAGGCGCAGGGTGAGACTTAAGTGGTTGTTAGAATTGTCAGCCCACAGTCATCAGAATTCCGATGGATAACCCGCCCTTCCAGGGAGAGGAGAATTTGTTTTCTTAGGGAGGTTAGTTTTCCCTTTTTAATGACAGGGAAAACTCCCCCAGTCCACTGGGCCCTTTGGGGGCAATTTTATCCACCAGAAGCTCCCATTTTATTTATGAGTATTCCTCTTTCTTTCTTTTTTTCTTTAAAGTCCGAGCTTCTGAGATTTTTAGGGCTCATAGAGAGCTTGGACTGGAAGTTCAGAAAAGATGGGGTTCAGGAACAGCAGGTCTCAGACTGACGGCCCTGAAGGAAACCGAGGCCCCAAAAGGGGGGCCCCTGCCTAAAGCCCATGTTGAGGGGACTCAGCTCTGGGTGCAGGATGGGGCTCCTTCACTGGGGGTCCACTGATCTTTTTCTGAATGGTCCTTTGACTCTCCTCCCATTGTAGCGCCATTGGACCACTCTCGGGCACCCCCTCCCCATTTTTTACAGGTGGATAACCTGAGAAAGCGCCCACGCCACACAAATCCAAGGCTTATATCTCGCATGCCTGCCCTTCGCTCTGCATCATCTCTGCACCCAGATGCCCACGTTCTGCTCCACTGGACGCTGGTCTCCTGGCTGTGTAGGATGCTTGGGGAGTTCCGGGTGACCATGCAGCCTGCGCCCCACACCAGAGCCTGCGGTTTTCGGGAAGTGTGACTCGGGGCCGCGTCCTGCCATCCCAGCTTCTTAGCTCTGGGGCCCCGCAGGCAGTGACTGTCCCTAGGTCTCAGTTTCCTCATCTATAAAATGGGGATCGTAAGGATACGTACCGGGCAAAGTTGTGAGAACGGGATGAAGTGCAATGACGTGGACTTAGTGACCGTTGTTTAAACATCTGTGCTGAGTGCCGCGCCTGGTGCACAAGACACCCTCCATATGTGG
This sequence comes from Craseonycteris thonglongyai, assembly GCA_004027555.1. Classification (NCBI taxonomy): domain Eukaryota; kingdom Metazoa; phylum Chordata; class Mammalia; order Chiroptera; family Craseonycteridae; genus Craseonycteris; species Craseonycteris thonglongyai. The sequence continues at coordinate 33,010 of PVKE010003652.1, read as the reverse complement.
CACCTGCCGGGGCCAGTACTGCCGCTGCCCCCTCATTGCTGGAGGGTCCCCCTCCCCTCTGCATGTGGCAGCTCCTCTCCCGTGACCCAGGTGCGCCCCTGACCTGGAGCGACTGTGTGCAGGTTCAGTGAGATCATAGAGACACGGTTCCCGGCCCAGGGACTCTCACATCATAAATCTAAAACAAACGCTAAGTATAATATTTACCTCTGATATTTTTCTATCCGAAACACAACCTAAAGGGTAGGACTCGTTCTAATGGTGGCACAACCCGTTTTCTTCTGGGAGTGAGAGGCAAGGAGGCCTACAGCACTGTTCAGACTCAAGGGGAGGGTGTAATGACGGGAGGTGAGTGTTAACATTGCTAGGGATCACAGAATCTGATCCTCGGGGTCAGGCATGGCCCAGGAATGACGCCTGTCATGCATCGATCCCGTGATGGGCTGACAGCCACACGCTTGGAGCAATACTGCCATCAAGGAGGGGCCTGTTTGCAGGACACCACAAAATATTAACTCACAGGCCGATTTCTTCATACAGCCGGTGGTTAGCAGCATCTGCTGTGTCCCTGGTACTGCGGCCCAGCGGGCCCCAAGAACCAGCCTAAGGCCCCGCTCCAGGGGCTCACAGCTGTGCACATGACAGATGCTGGTCTCAGCTGAGAAAAAGTGTGCACTTTAGCTCCCTCCTCTCCAAAGCCAGCGGGTAAGCTTCCTGCGGGCTCTTGGATAAGAACATCAACTTCTGGGGGTCCCTTTAAGGGTTTCTGCAAGAGAGGGTGGTCATTAACCTGCCTTCAGATGGCTCAGTGCCTAGAACCTCAGCCCCTTTGTAATGGGACCTCTGCCCTGCTTCCCCAGCCCCCCACCCCCACCCCGGGTCCCAATGGCTCCACTGTCACTGGCTTTCAAAGACCATTTGGAATTACTTAGCCCCAGGGTCGCTGGGCCTCTCTCCAGCCCACTGAGATGCCCACAGCTTTGCCATTTTCCTGTTTCGGTTTCACTGGGGTTGTTCATTCATAATAGCAACCAAATGTCCCCCGGGCCAAACAGGCCGCCCTTCTTGCTCCCCTTGCCCGTGAGCCTCTGTGTGTGAATGCCTGGCCTCTCAGAACAACCTCTGACTCAAACCACCTAATTGACTCTGCCCCTTTCCGTGGGAGGTGGGCACCCCGCCAGTGGAAGGCTGAGTGAGCAGTGAGTTCCCGCCTCCCCCCGGTTGGCCCCACTCAGGTTATCAGGGTGTCATTGGCTTGATGAACCCCCAGAATCCAGAGTCCTGGCTGTCACAGCCAAGGGAGCTGCGTGGCAGCTTCTGAAACGAGAGCCCCGAAGAGGAAGTGAAGTTGGTCGCCGTCTTCAGCACACTCACGAAAGAACTGTGCGTCATTGTAAACACCGAAAAGATTTTATCACGGAAAAGTTCGGAACATATACCGAAGCAGGAAAGGCACCACGATGAGCCACCGTAATGTCATCACCCAACTTCAAACAGAGACGTCTGGGACAGGGACGCAGAGAAACACAAACCGCGCAAAATTCTATGGTCTCACCTCCCAGGGTCAATATCCCAATGTAGACACACCATCTTTTTAGTGTGTAGGTAACACACACACACACTCAGACACACATACATATAAACCAAACAGAACCATAAAAATGCATACTACTTGAAATCTATGTCTCTCACTTAAACTTGGATTTTTAGTGGGCACGTAATACTCTATATCTACAGATAAAGCATCATTTTACTGATCGCCCATTTTTGTGAACAGAAGCGCTTACCTTTTTTTGGTTATGTATGTCATTGCTACGGGCATTGTTATAGATAGGTAGTGGCCATGTTGCTGGTTATTTCTTTAGAGAACTTTTCTAGAAGAGAAACAGTCCCGCGTACACCTTTAAAATGAACTGCAAACTGCCAAGACACCTTCAGTAGAGTTGTTTGCATTTTTGGGGTCCCCCCAGAATTGTAAATGAGACTTGCTGTTTTAGTTCAGATCAGTCCCCCAAAGCTCCTGAATGGGAGGGCCCCAGAGATTTGGCATGCCTTTCTCATTATAAGTCTCCTTCCCCAAATAAGAGCGGTCCCAGCAGACAGGGACAGTGGGGGTGAGAAAGGGGGAGAGGTGTTTGTGTGGGAGGAAAGAATGACAGGTAGGGGAAGGGAGGAAAAACCGGAAAGAGGGAGGGAAGAAAGAAAGGAAGGTCACGCAGAAACAGAGAAAGAACAGGAGTGACAGAAAATAGAAATGGAAGCGGTCAAGAGCCAAAGAATGGATCGTTCTCTTTTGCTGCAGAGCTAGGAGCTGTGGGTGGAGCAGGAGCCAGCAAGACCGGTCATTAGCATTTCAACAAGGAACCGGTATTGTGGGCCCAGGACCACTTCTGCAGGGGGTGACCCTTTGTCTTGCATGCTGGCCACTCCCACGTCTCTGAACAGATCCCCTTGGGCACCAGTCCTGCCCACCTGCCGCTTAGGAGACACGCGCGGCCCAGACGCCTTCCCTTGGAGCTTCGCAGGGCTGGTGGAAAAGACACTCTGTCTTTAAAAACCACATGATGGAAAACACAAATACCGTTTGGGAAAACCCCTTTGCCTGAGAGATTTGAGCCAAAACGGACCAAAAGGGAAATGCACACAAATGCAGGAGGGACTGTGTTGAGGGTGGGGGTGAGGAATGGGATGATTCCTTGAACTTCAGGGCACCCTGGCAGGGAAGACCACATGGGGAGCCAGGCCCAAAATAGGGAAGTCCGCCCTCCACCCGGTCACACACACACACACACACACACACACACACACACACCCCGCAAGTTCCTGGTGTCACTCAGACCTCCACCCTGAAAGCCTGCCCCCTCTGCCCAGAGCAGAGCGCATAAGGCCCTGACGCGGCTCCAAGAGACCATTTAAGGCGTTGAAAACCTGCTCTGAACCGCAAGTCTAGTGACACCCCCGTGCCCAGAGCAGATGAGCCTGTTTTGTTCCCGGGACATCTGCTATCTCTGATCGGAATGTCAGAGGTGTCTGAGCTTCCCGGCTACTCGCTCCCTCCCTCTCTTCCTCTCTCCCTTGGTTGTGTCCGGAGCAGCTAAAATGACCCCGGGAAGAACTCTGTCCCCAACCCCTCCCCAGGAAACCAGCCCCACCAACACCAGCTTGGTTTGTTTGTTCACTTGGCAACCTCTCTTTTTACCTACAGCGGTTAGTGATGAAACGCCCCTACTTTTAAAATCCGCATCGTCCACTCAACCAGATCAGCAAAAGGGAAGGTGCAGGCAGTTTATATTGTGAGTTCCATTTGCCATTTAAAAGGAGGCAGACTACAAAAAGGGGTGCAAGACACAAACTCAGGGGTCAGCGGTGGCGAGGCAGGGAGAGGGAAGTGGAGACGTATTTACTGGTCAGGAGTCATTGCTGATCCCACTCGTCTCCTGCTTGATAAGATTTTATTCGTGCAATAGATTTTTTTTAATCTATTTTGATTCTTAATAGTATTTGAAGTGTGGCAGCTCTGATTCGAATTCAGCTCTCCCACTAGCCCCACGTGACTTCAATAGTCCTGGGCTATAAAATGGGGCATTTGGATTGTCTGCCTCTTAGTGGGGTTTGCAAAGAACAAACGAGTTTAGATTGTGCAAAGCTCTTACCACCCAACCTGGCACGGTCAGTCAATAACTATTGGCCCCCATCATCATCATCATCATCATCATCATCATCATCATCTTCCTTTGTGTTTGTGTCTGTGGCTGTTAATCTACCCCTAGAGAACCCGGTAGATTGTTTGTTTGTTTCCTGAAAACCAGGAAACCCCTGTAATATCACCATGAGCGGCTCTTTGAAGTAGGGCCGTCTGCTCCACCCGGGAGAGAGGGAGCCATGTGTTAGGGTCTGAAGCAAATAGATCTTCCCCCGCAGATCATTAGACTCACGTTTGTCACATTTATTTTAAGGAAACTGGTAGGGAGAGGGTGGGCGAGGTTAATTGCTCTATGGATTCTGGGCCGCTCCGCTCTCCATGGGGGGAGGTGCAACCCAGCCCGGGGTGACCCCAGGGGTATGGCGCAGGCCCCAGCCCCCGGGCCGTCAGCCTGGGACCCTGGGCTAGCAGAGCAACCCAAATGGTTTGGCGGCCTTTCCGATGGACTCCCTCCTATCCAGAAGCCAGGCTCCATGGACTCCTTGAACTAATCAGGGGCCATTCTGTCCCAAACTCTTTGCAGGCATGACTCATTTCATGGGGCAGGGAAGAAAGGCTATGGGGGTCTTTCGGGCTCTGCCTGCTTGTCCTTGGCTGGCAGGCTGCACCCCAAGACAAGCTGGTGTGGGAGTCCTTCCCCTCCGGGCAGACTACCCACAATCCCTATCACAACCCTACTAGACAGAGAGGCCCACAGTGGGCCGTGTGGGGCTGACCTTCTTACAGAGAGTGTGACTCTGGGCCGTCACCCACCCCCACCCTGCGAAGCCTCAGTTCTTCATCTGCAAAATGGGCCAAGTAGTACTTCCGACCGGGTAGACGTTTTTGAGGGACCCGACCCCATAAGCGCTCACTTACACGGTAGCAACGGTGCCACCATCACTGTTTTTCAGACTCCGCAAGAGGCAAGCTGAGCTTTTTCTTGAGAATCCCCCATTCTCATCTCTTAAGCCCCCCATTTTCCGAAGGCGAAAACAAATCGATCCATTGCATGGAGCGCCCCAGCCCCTGCAGAAAAGCATGAGGAACACACAGCCATGATGAACGAATTGGTAGGAAAGGAACTCCCGGCGGAGAGGAGGAGGCATGCTTCCACTCCAGGTGGATCTTCTGACCACCAAAAATAGTCCTTTTCACGGACCTGAAGGGAGCTCTACAGATGAACACCTTGGGTCCAGCTCTCAGGCACTCATTGTCCCACCCCGACAAAGCGCCCCAGCCCGGCAGAAGGTGTGACTTCAGACATAATGGTAAGGATGGGGGTGGGGGGTGGGGGGCGGAATGCAGGCCCGTGTGTGAGGTGATTGTAACCAGAAACACCTCAGCAGGCATCTCGCCGCTGTCCTGAGCCGCCGCTGGCAGGCAGCCGGGCCGGAGCGCGGAGCCGGCCCGAGGTGCCCTGGCTGGCCGCTGACCGCCCCTCCCGGCCGGGCCGGCCGATCGCTTATCGCGCCCACTCCTGGGGGGGCGCCCAGCGCTACAACCGGAAACGCGGCTGCAGGTCAGTGGATGCCGCATGGAGCGGTCTGCATCCTGGAGCGCCCGGGCCGGCGCTTAGGCTGGTGGGCAGGTCTGCGCGCATCCACCCGCGACCAGGTAGGACACCAGGTGGATGTGGAAGGACGCGCCGCCACCCTCGGCGAACTGCTGGCTTTGGGCTGGTAGTTTATGGGCAAAGGGTGGCGATGAGGTGCAGAGGGCAGAGCAAAGGCCGGGATGCTCTGGGGCCGCAGCCAGGGCGCAGCGCGGAGGGCTTCGGGGCGGGGAGAACATGAGGTCAGGGGGACAAGAGGCGCTGGGACCCGGCGGCTCTGCTCCGCAAGTTGACAGTAAAGGTGAGGTGCCTTGTCACTTTCCCATAACTGGGCCTCCGAAGATACTGCGACGTGTGCTCTGTTTCACCCCGACACCTGCGTGCACATTGGGGTACCTGGGGCCTGGAGGAAAAGCTGCATTCGAAAACGACAGGGCTTTGGAGTCTGGAGCGCCGCACGTTTGAGGCGGGCTCTCTGTTTTTACTGTGCGCTCCTGGGATGGCTGCTTAACCTCTCTGGGCCCAGCCCCGTCGTGGAGGGGGACATTTTAATAGCAATTCAGTGGCCTGTTGGGGTCTAGTAAGATGATGGGTTTGGAAGATTGTCATAACATAGGAAGAGCCTTATTGTCGGTGGTCTATGATTATTAGAACAATTTGGCACCGTCTGGGGAAATCACCCCTCAGCCCAGCTGACTGGGGTGTGTGTTGCCCCAGAAGGGGGCCCGGGTCCAGCAGCTTGAACCATAGACGCTTCTGCCCTGAGCAGGTGTCCCCTGCCTTGAAGACGTTTGGGAAGAACGGTGGTAGGAGGCATGATCCTCCAACAGGGGCTGCAGACATCAGCCCAGGGCGTCTCCGGGGCTGTGAATTCCAGCATCTCCGACCCCGGGTGTGGGTCAGGGCCCCTGGCAGACGGTGGCCAGAGCCGGCCCCCAGCGCGTCCTCTGCAGGGCGCGTCTGGCTCACCTCGCGCCCTCGCTTTGGTTCAACCGCGCTTGGAGTTCGCTGGGGACGGCGGGGGACCCGCGGGCAGATGCGCAGACAGACAGACGCCGTGGTGCCGGCGGTCTCTGGCTGCGCCCGGGTCTGTGAATCAGAGGAGGAGCGCAGGGCTCCTCTCACGCCTTCCCCCTGCTCAGCTCAGCTCGCTGGGAGCCCGAGCGGGGTTCTGACCTGTGGGCACACGTGGCCCGGAGCCCCCACGCTTGCGGGGCCCCTGCCCTTAGGCACAGTCAGGGCTTATGGTCCATCTCTTCGCTTTAAGCTGGGGGCCTTCGTCTGTCCAAGGGCCCCACAAATTGTAGGCAAAGCCACCCATTGAAGTGTTTTCTTATTCTTTTTGGTGTAAAGAAGGTATACTTTTTAATCGGCGTCTCAATAGGGTACATGTTTCTCCAAAGGTTAAGTAAGAGCCTCCCTTCCTCACCAGGAGGTCAAAGTCTTAACCTGAGTGCGCCATGGAACATTCCAGATTGCGTGTTCTTCTACACGTACCCTCAAGGCATCGGATGCAAGAGACCTCTCTCTCTCTCTCAGAAATGCCCCTTCCAAACGTTTAAAGGGAAACTGAGGCCCCGAGAGAAATTCCACTGGTTTAAGGTCACACAGTGGGTTAGCGGCTGAGAGCAACATTCAGGACGCGTGTTGCTTAACCTAACGCTCTGAAAATCCTGCGTGTCATGAGTCCGAAATCGGCCTGCAAAACGGTAGATTCAGGTGGTGGCTTCTGGCCATTGCTGCCCCTTCACAGCACACACTCAGCTGACTTCAAGGACAAGAACGTGGGCAGAGAGCGCGAAGCGGTCGGCAGCTGGGGAAGGTGACAACCCCCGCTCAGCCCTTTCCTTAACGAGGGGGCTTTAACCTTTTTGAATGACAACGAATCCAGAGACCCTGATGAAAACTACGGATTTTCTCCGGAAGGATGCATAACCTGTGCAATTTTGCCAACCACATCCAGTGCTCTGCAGTCCACGGACGGCCATCCATGTCGTCGGGGTAAAGTGACTTCACCTGGACAGGAAAAGACCACACGACTTGGGGGGAGAGGCCGGTGTAGGGGAGCCCCTTGCAGGGCACCAGGTGTCTGAAGAAGCTGTCCTGTGGGGCATGTGGGATCCCCCCTCACACACGCACCACCCACCAGCAGACACGCAGCTACACCGTGAAGCGACTGGCGTGGTCGCCGGGAGAAAAGTTCAAGTCGCCAGCCCGAACTCAGCTGAAGTGGTCTTTAACACCCCGGCCCCTCAGCCTCATTGTTTATCCATCTGAACGACTCCCCTTCCCTGGCCCACTCCCACCCCCACTTTTCCGAGGTCGACTATAAAAATAAACTATTTTTCCTTGTTAATAAATCTCCGCCCGGCGCCCTCTTTTAAAGAACTCAAAAAAAAAAAAAAAGAAAAAATCGCTGCGCCCAGCGCGAGCGAGCAGAAAGATTAATCTCGGAGCAGGATTTATGTGGCGCGGGCATCCTCAAACAATTGGAGTCATAAAGTGAAATGAGATTCGGAGGCGGGTGGGGGAGGGGGGCGCCTCTGGAACCACAAACACGTTTGTGTAGCTAAACAATGTGGAAACTCTTAAGGCCCCCCTTTCTTTGCAGACATCTTACAGGCGCGGCGCTTCCCTGTCAGCCCGCGGGAAAGGGAGAGAGATATATGAACTGAAGACACGATCTAAAATTACTTAGGGGTTTTAAACATGCGGGCCGTGGGGGCGGGGGTGCTGATAAACTATTGTCCATATTTCCTTCTCTCCGTGTATTATTTCCAAGATATTTCACCCCCTTCACGATGGCCCCCTCCCTGCCCGCTCCTTCTTTTCTCTCTCCATTCATTACGTTGACTAGCGTGTGTGCACTGGCCGAAACCTGAAGGTTCTGGAGACCAGGGGGCCGGATCCTGGTTCGAGCCAACGTGCGTGTGAAGACGCGGGTGGGGCGCACGGCGGGAAGGCTCACGTCCCATCAGACCCGCCCCCGGGGTGATCTTTCTCAGGACCCTTTATCCTGTAACCTGGAGACACGTTAGGTTCTTAGGGGCTTCAGGGATTCCAAGAAGTATTTTTACACGCGGCCTTGGGCAGGGTCTCTTCTCGCCTCGAGAGTCAGGGTGCGTGGACACAGATGCCCAAGCAGCTATGGGTCCCAGCCCTGATCTAGCAGTTTAGAGCTAATTACAACCTCCTCCAAGGGTCCTGGCTTAGTCTGGCTGCGTTGCTTGGCTTCAGATATCCACCCAGGGGAGAAGCAGACCCTCGGTGCTGTTGGGAGGACTTAGAGGAGTGTGTAGAAGTGCAGTAAGTCTGGAGACATGGGGAGCCACCGGCCCAGCACGCGTGAGCGATGCGGGAGCGCGGAGCATGGGACTCACACGGGCACCAAATCCCGGAGTGAACCAGGCGGCCTGAGTTCATTAGCTGTTTGGAGCTCCAGTTTGCTGACCTGTAAAATGGGGTCCTACCGGTCCCTACCCGATTACTTCTTGGGGAATTAAATATAAAGCTTGATGAAAAGCTGAGGTGGTCAATGAGTGTCAGATGTTATTGTGGTTCTCACTTATTAGGGCTGAGCCATGAGCGCCTGGCAGGGACCACAAGGCGGCCCCGTTATTCTGCAGAGCGGGTGTGGGCCGGGGAGAGACAGGCGGCCGAGTCCCAGCGGGGATTCCGATAGGCTCCAAAGCCTGATTTCTGGATTCATCCACTGATGCGATACATCTCCCCCCTCAGCTTCAGGCTCCGTTTCTGGGCCCCAGGGACCCAGCTGTGACCAGGATGGACCTCTGCCCGGCGCGGGCCTCCGAGCACGGGGAGAAACCGATGCTGAAACCCACAGAGCCTCCTTGGGGGCCAGGCAGCTGCGCCCGCACTTCCCTGACTGCTTTCAGGTCCCAGCCGGGGTGCTGCAGACACAGCCCAGCCCCCAAGGGACACGCACACGCGCGCGCACCCACTCACGCGCGCGCACCGCACAGGCACGAGGCCGTGCGCTCCGCCGTGGCCGCCCCTCAGCGCCAGCCTGGGACGCACACGGCGCGGCTCCGGCCCGGGCCGCCGGCTGCCGCTGTCGCCCTCGCGGGGCGGGCGTCCAGCAAAACGTTTCTGAACGTGTCTGGGCCCGATTCCGGAGTGTGAGGCAATCCCTGCGGCCCACGCCGCCGGCGGACCCTTTCTTCCAGCGCGTTGCGAGCCGGGCAGCACTCGTCAGCGCCACTTATGTCATCTGTTCCGGGCGCGCGCGGGCCAAGGCGCTCCGCGCGCCCCCGCGACCCTTCCCTCGGAGGGGCCCCCACTGCGGCCCCGCCGCGCCAAGGATGTGCTCCCTGGGGTGGGGGTGGGGGTGGGGGGCCGATGGGAGGGGTCCCACCATGGAGTTCTCAGTGCCCCCCGGGGGGTGGCTGGCGGAGGTGGAAATTCTAGCTCAAACCGCGCTTTTTGAATTAAAACAAAACGAAAAACTCGACTCAACGTTGTGTCTTGGCTCAACACTCGCTGCCTCGTGGCAAGTCCCCCCAATCCCGTGTCTCTCTAATTGTAGGGGCAAAACTTCCAGTGATCCCGATGTATTTATCCTGGCTTCTCCAGAATTTCTTGGATCTGCCAGGCGGTCCAAATCGGCTCTTAGGGGGACAATCGGCCGGATTGGGTGAGTGAGCATGGGTCGTTCCACCCTCCAGCTGTGTCTCCAAGGATGCACCACCCTCTCCCGAATGTTCCAGATACTTCTGGAGTTTTTCCTTGGCCAAATTTCCTGAGGCCCTGGGGCTGTGATGAAGAGGGAGGGAGAGGGGCGTGATGACCAAGGCGGTGAGGACAACCGTCCTCTCGGTCTCTTATCAGACGTTGTGGGGTTCGGGGTGCTTCTAGTGCCTAGGGGAGAGCCTCAAAACCAGCACCAGGTTTTACCCATGATGCCCCCCCCACACACACACGCAGATCCAACTCCCCAACATACACACACAAATAAAAACAATGAAAGCGCTCCTTCGAGTCATCCAGATACGAAATCTCTAAACGGTCCCCAAATGTCCAGATAATGAAGTGAATACAGGCGAGAGGAAGCCGAGGCCAACATTTCCGGAACACTGTCTATTATGATTCTTTTTCATCTCCCTTCTTTCCAAGAAAGGTGCCCACATGCATGTTTTCTCTTGAAAGGCAAAACCGAACCGAACCGAACCCCTGTGTCTGCGTGTATCCAGCATCTCCCTTCCCCCCTGCACCCCAACGGGAGGAACGGGGTGCAGGGGCGTCAGGCCCGGGTTTGGGACGGTCGTGCCGACTGCTGCCGCTTCGGAAATGGCTGTCGGATCTCCCCGGGAGCGGATACGGGCCTGCCGGAGGCGCCCATTTCTGGCTCTTCCGTTTCCTGGCGAGCCCCTGCTGGGGTGAGGGTCTCTCCAGCATCCAGGACCTCCGGCTGAGCCCTAGGACAGAGGCCGGTTCTACCAGAGCAGAACCGGAATTTGGGGAGGAGAGCGTGCGTCCCGCCGGCTGGGGGCGGGGGTCAGCGCGCCAGGCAAGCTGAGTCTGGGGTCTTTTCCCTCGCCCTGCATCTTGCCAGGGGCGACCTGTGCTTGGAAGCAGGAAAGCTGAAAATCAAGATGGAAAAGTCTCCTCCCGGAGACTCCTGCAGGATTGGGGCTGGCTATTGTCCTCGCTCCAGTTATGGGGGAACGTTTGGGGGACACCGTGTCCCCTTGACTTTTACAACGTGGAGGGAGGAGATCGAATCGTGTCCTGGGGTTGTGTCTGCATGCTGGCCCGCGCTCCCCAGTCCCCTGCAGCACGCGAGAGGAGAGGAAGCTGGGTCTGTGCAGGGTCCACTGTCGGGGAGGAAGGCTTGGAGCCCCTCCTACCCAGCCCCAGACCAGGCCGGGCACGCAAGTGTGGCTCTGGGTGCTTGGGTCACCTCCTCCCGGTGTTTGTGGCTTGTTCTTAACTCCCAGATGTTAAGAGTACTGTCACTAGAACCTGTTCCCCATGGGCGGTCCCGCACCTTCGTTAGGAGTCCAATCAAACCGGACCCCTCGGGTGGGGTTGGGAATGTAGTCGTCAAAAATCAAGCGTTCTGGGGGTCAGAATGCCTGCACTCTATCGCTTGCCGAACAACACTGGGCCAGCGATTCGACCTCTCTGGACGCCGTTCTCATTGGGAACCACCATGGGGACAGTGTTTCCCTCCTAAGGCTGTTTGGTGGAGGGGCGGGCGTGGGCACGGCCACGCGGAGCGGAGGGCCTGTCCACGCCGAGTTCTCGGCCACGGGGTGGCAGCGCGCAGGCTGCTCTCAGCCAGGTGGCGAGCGCGCGATCCAATAAACACAATGTCGCTGGGCTCGTCCAGGCACCGCGGTGTGTGCGGTGGGATCCCTTCCACCGGAGCTGTGTGGGTGCACGTCTGCCTCTCACGCCCCGACTGCCGGCCAGGGCCCGAGCCAGGGGTCCCCATCCAAGCCCTGCCCCTCTCGAGTTGGGTGACGTTGGGTGAGCGCTCGCTCTTCGTGGTGCCTCCTGCGAGCAGGGGGAGAACGCAGCCCTCCTGCCTCGGGGGTCAGTCAAGCCGGCGAGGAGGTGCGCGGCGCAGGGCGGTGAGGTGGAGAGATACAGTGTCACAGCACGTCGTAACAAACACATCCGCACAGCCCAACACAGTATACACATCCTAATGGAAGGTAAACGCGGCATAATATCCGATATTACGACGTGTTATATTGTATTATAATTCTGGGCACACGTGTGCGCGCTGGGAGGGACCGGCTGCTTTCGCCAGGACGTGCTTCGCCCTGACGGTGCCCGTGGGGGACACGTGGGCTTAGGGTCCCACCTTTGCCCCCGCGGTTGTCGATGGGGGGACTCGCAGCGCGCGCGAGCGCTGGGTTCTCCCCGCGACGCTGGTCTGGGGCGCTGGCGCCGGCCCGGGAAGGTCTACGGAGGCGTCGGGGCGCTGGGAGAGCCGGGCAGGATCGCGGCGCTCCGTGGTGGCAGCACGGAGACCGCACGTGGGCGGGAACGCGGGACCGCGCGGTGCAGCGCTGTGCCCACGCAAGTGACTGCCGGGAACGCGCGGGACCTCTCAGAGCAGGACGCTTGGGGGCCTCACAGAAAGGACCCCCAAACGCCTATCGGCTCTTTCTCTCCTCTGCTTTCCCCGGGGCGCCGGGAGCCGGCAGAGCCCCCGCAGACGGGCAGCCTGGGCAGCCTGACCAGCCACAGAGACAGGACTTTTTCTTCCTCTCTGGAAAGACACCACACACCCTCACCATTGTTTGCAGCGGTGAATACGCCGGTGTGAACACCAAACCCCTTGCCATGTGCCCCAAGAATTACACGCACATAGTTACGCACCCCAAATCGCCCTGCACGTGGGCATGGGATTATTTGCACATCGACTAGCGTTTGCACGGGATGTTTGCATTTTCCGAGCCACGGAAATCTATGCCTGATTATCTGCAGGCTCCTCTTTGCGCACACACAAGGCTCTGCACGCGCATTAGCGCGTGTCCTCTTGGTGACACACGCCCATGTGGGCGCCCCCGCGGCCCTGGCAATTCTGCGCAGACCTTGGTGCCCACAGGCCAAGGCCTGGGGGGCTAAGAGGAGCCGGAGGGCGCGATCTCGCATCTTCTCGGGAAGTCCCGCAACTTCGAGGAGAAAACTCCCTCGAGTCCGAGTTTGTTCTCTGTTGTTGTTCTTTCCTCAGACCGAGGAGGTCCGAAGCCAGACGATGTTCCCGTCGGGAACGTGGCAGGGGACCCAGGCCAGCCAGTAGGTCCCCAGTTGTGAGCGAGGCCCCGGCAGGCTAGCAGCGCGGAGCTCTCAGGCGGCCTCCCCGCCTCCCCCGGGCCCGAGGGCCAGGTGGGGCCGGCAGGGACCCGGGCCCGGGGGCGCTGTGTTTATTTTCTAGTTATTCTTGGCCGCCGTCCACGCGATTATTTGCAGCAGCGCAGGGAACTTGTGGGAGAGCTGGGGCCGTGGGGTGGGGGGTCCCCTTGCCAGGCCCCACGAGTTTTATGGCATCGGAGCTCGGAGGGCGAAATTACAGGCGGAATCAAAATGTGTAAATTATAGGTTTGTGTTGTAAAGAGGCCTAAGAGCGGCGGCTCGGGGTTCTAAAGCCACTGTGCGCCTGGGTCGTCAGCGGGCTCCGTCCCCTTGCCCGGCCGCCCGGGGGCTCCGGGAGAGACTGTGCCCCACGCGGTGGCCCCGGCAGCCGGAGAGGCACTGGGCCAGGCCGCGGTTGTGGCCTCCGGAGGGCCAGGCCCCCACGTCCTCGCAGCCGAGGCGCGGGAGCTGGGGCCTCGCTTCCTCGTTCCAGGCCCGTGGGGGAGGCCTGGCAGCTGGGCTCGCTAAGGTTTCATCGAAAACGCCTTTTCTGCGGGGGCCCCCTGAGCGAAAGCACCTGGGAGAGCTTGGGTGGGTGCGCTGTGGCCAGAGAGGGACCCAGGAGATCTGGGCACGGCGGTTCCCACACCTCGCGGGTGCGAAGCGGTTCTGAGCCTTTCGCCCCGTTCAGCTTCCACTGGATGGCGGCTGCTTGCTTTTCTCCTCCGAGGGGCAGCGGCCTCCCTCCCTCCTTTTTCGTTGTTTTCTCTCCTTCCTTTCCTTCCTCCTCTCTCCCTCTCTCCTCGTTTCCTTTCTGCCTCCCATCCCTTCCTCCTGGCTCCCCTCGTCCCTCCTCTTTCTTCCGTTCCCTTCTTTTCCTCGCTCTTTGGCAGCCCATCCACCGCCCCCATCTCTCCGATGCTTTTCCCGGGATTCACGCGACTTTGCGTTTCCTCTCCACCGATTCTTCTCTTTTCTTCCCTCCTTCCCGGTTTCTCCCGCTTTGGTTCTCGGCTTCTGGGCTTAGAATGTGCCGCTGTGGCACGTCCACCGTCTCGACGGTGGAAAACGCAACACAGACGGGTCACGTTGGCCCGGAGAACATCCGAAAGGGAAGGACACCCGATGCGGCCCCCAGGCGTCCCGCATCGGGTCTGTAACCGGAGTCAGAACCGGCAGGTCCCGGCCGGGGGGTGGGCTCGCCGGGCAAGAGACGCGGTTATCAGCCCTGCCTCCCTGCTTATCACCCGCGTGTACACACCAGGGCCGGGCACGCCTGCCGCCCATTGGATTCTCGTCTTTGTCCTGAGAGCCCAGGAGAAAACCTGGCTGAGAGTTAGGCAGGATTTCAAGGAGACAAACCACCCAAGGTTAGAATCCTGCTGGGAACGTCTCGCTCCCTTTCTGGATAACAGATTTCTTCTTCTTCTTCTTCTTCTTCTTTTTTGTTTCCCCTTCTGAGCCCAGGTCTTCCCCTCCTCAACAGCTGGTCATCCGTAGTCGTATTTATTAGGTAAATAAAAATCGCATAAATATACCTGAATGAAAAGCTTCATGTTCCGTAATACACTGTTCAGAGCCACCAACATCCATCTTCTAAGCGTTTCCCGTGTGTGCTTTGACACAGAGCATAGGAATTCTACCCCCTTTGCCCCTTTTCCTAGGTGATGAGAATATTAACATCTGACCACTGTGCCCCTGTAAGCAGCCTCCACCCCATCGAACGCTCCCAAGCTTCCTTATTAATAAGAGGTCATTTCCTCCCAGGCCTGAAACGCAGCCTGCAATTCAGACCAGACAGGAAGGAAAGGTTTGACATCTCCCAGCCGAACCCAGGGGCAACAGGGGAGTGAACAGAGAGGCTCGGGCAGGGAGAGGCTCCCCCGGGACCAGGGACCCGTGCTGGGGACCCGTGCTGGGGACTGGCTTCTAGACACGGGGAGAAACAGGCAAGCCTGTGAGGCAGTCAAGGAGGGGACTTCAGGGAAGAAATACTGGTAGCAGCGTCACACTTCATTTTCCTGACCACAAGCCCTTAGCGTCTGGCTTCTCAGGAGCGACCGGCAGCTGGCTGATGAGGCTTAGACACCCGTGAGAGGATTGGTAGAGACCAACGTGTGCCGTTAGCAGACGTGCTGAGGACGGTGTAGGGGAGAGACGCTCTGGAACTTCAGAAGAGGGTAACCCGTCACAACCAGAATGGGGGCGGCGGGGGCAATGTGGTACATATACCGCACACAGGAGAGCGCACCCCTTCAACTCAGCTGTTTTCTTCTGGGGTGTTGGTCCTCCGCGTGTAGCCACACATGTGCAAAAGGGCATCTGGGTGAGGGGCAGAAGTTAGAAAACGGCTTGAGAGAGATTTGTGGGGATCGGGCGACCCTGAGCCCGGTTTTCACAAAGCAGGAAACGATCGCGCGGATTGGGAAAGACGGAGGGCTCTCTGCAGGCACCGATGAGGAAAGGTCTCTAGGATCTACGTGAACATCTGAAAGCAAAGGCACCCGGCTGAACGGTTCGTAGAGCAGGCTGCCATTTGCGAGAGGAAATGCGTGCTAATCCGTAGGCTTTATGGGAGGGTGTCCAGAAAAAGTCCCTGTCACCCTGTCGCCATGGTGACCCCTGAACGCTGATAAATAGTTCAGGGAGAACGCCTTCCTTTTCACAGTAGACACTTTTGTTGTTTTGCCCGCTGCACGTGTTACCAATGCCCAGGGACATTCTTAACTGAATTGAAAGAAGAAATCGAAGATGGCGTGGTTCCTGCCTTGGCAGCCCCCTTCTTTCCTCCTCTCTGTTCCAGAATCCTCCACCAACTGTTGCAGAAACATCTCATTGCACCCCTGCGTCGTTCTGCAGAGAGGCATGGGCCCCATTTTACAGGTGTGTAAACTGAGGCTCTTTGAAGCACCTCTCTGCCCCGAGGTCACATACTTAGGACAATGTTGTCAAACCCAGATAGTCTGTTACCCTACACGGAAGAACGACAACCCCACTCACCTTTAGTTCAGCCTTTCCCTCCCTTTCCACACCCCGCCACCGCTGGCCCCTCTCCCAACCCTGAATTTCCGCCCTGTCTCCCAGCACAATGAAAGCCGTGAAATAAAATGCTTGAAGGAGGACAGCTAAGTCCAGACCTAAGCAGGCCGAGTGGTTCTCATGTCCATGCAAAGATCGTTTGGCCAGAAGACACAGCAGAGAGCAGGACTTGAGGGACAGAGGTGAGCCAGGCAAGCTTCAGCTGCCCTGGGACACCCACCCCATGGGGTGGGGGTGCGGCTCGGTGCTTCCAGAGGATTTGGTCCCAAGTCCGTCCTTCTCGCCTGTTCCTGTAAATCCCCATGGGTCTTCCTTCGGCAGCCAGCTCTCAGCCCTGGAAGGTCCTGGGGTGTGAGAATATGGCTTCAGAAAATGTCTCGGTTCAGATTGGATGTGCCCCTCAGATTCCTGTGCAGGTGGGAACTGGGGTTACCAAGTTTTCTCTTATCTGCATGTGGGGCTTCGGCGTGTGACAACATCAGCCTTCCAGTGCATTTCATTTCCACCAGAGAACACCAGCAAGCCTACGTTTTGTCAGATGGGACTCGCTCATGGCCAAGGCAGCGCCTAGCTCTGGAGTGGCTAGGAAGTCCGGAGCACGACGCATCCAAGACGCTGCAATGTGTGTCGTTTCAGACATACGTGTATAGCAGGCAACCTCCACTCAGACTCTAGTTTAAAGTTATGCAGTGAAAGTGTGTCTGCATGTCAGCCCCTTTCTGCAGACACCAGTGTCCTCCTTCCTAGGCCATTCCCAATGTGGCTCCTGGTGTGTCTCTGGGTCTAATCGATGCCCGCTTATGTCATTGTATTTGAATGATAACCTTTCCAGCTCAACATGCAGCCTTGTGTGTGAGAGCGAACCAGGTGCTCGATCCATGCACTGGCCGCGACTTTGTTTCAGCTCGGTGACCGTGAGCAAGTTCTTCAGCTGCTCTGTCTTGGTTTTCTCATCTGTACAGTGGGGCTGGTATTAGCGCCTGCCTTCAAAGTTTCCTGCGAGAATCAAATGTGACGAAGCATATAAAGCTTCCAGGGTTCATAGGCACCAAGTAGCTCTGAGTATGAGAGTGAGTAAGAAATCACTGTGATGTCTAGTCCCTCTGTCTTGCTGCCCTTTTCTCTTTCAATGCGTTCCTTCTTGGTGTAGGTCATAGCGTCTTAGACTGTTGCCAGAAAAATAACTGAAGGAAGTGGGGTTTCCCATCCGAGGGGGTATCTTCCCTCATGCAACTTTCCAAACAAGGGGGAAGGAGCTAAAATTCTCTAAGCCTGGCTTCTGAATGGAGACGAGGGTCGTACAAAGTAGAATCGGTGTTTGTGTTACGGTGTGTGTGTGTGTGTGCTGTTGAAGCAAATGCCTGAACCCAGAATCTGGCTACTTTGGATGTGGGTAGACCTCAACAGGGAAGGCAATTTGCGTAAACTTGAAAATGTCTGTGGTCATATTAAAAAGCAGGGTGGTGTTTACAGATGTGAGGCTGCTGCACAAATTGTCAACTACCTATGGACTCTTGAAATGAATTCTTCTGGGTGTGAAGTTATTTTATTCCCTTTTATGAGCGTGTTTGAGCATTGTTTACTTGAACTGACTCCCTATCTTGGCATGAGAAATTCTGCCCTTGATGGAGGTGTGTCCCCTGTGTTCTCTGGAGAGAACTTGCAGGTTGGTGATGAGGGCTCTCTCAGGCCCCTGGGGTCTGTGGTTGAGGGTGTGTGGTGGAAACGCTTTGTGCTTTATGAAGACAGCAGCAAACGCTGCATTCTTCCCCGGAGATGTGTTTGGAAAATGACTTAGTAGTTCTTTGCAAGGACCATCGGACTGTTGGATGGTAGTTGGTGTTTTTCTTTTTTGGTCATTCGTAAGTAAAACCTATGCCTCCTTCTTGCCAGGGAAAAAGCCAAAGAAATGAGACGATAAAGAGATCACAAGTCTGCTGGTTGTATGCTTCTAAGAGCCACATAAACAAAAAGCGTGTAAGCTTTTTCTTTACACTTGGAAAAAAATTCTTTAAACACAGAAAAGGACACTAATTAATAT
This sequence comes from Craseonycteris thonglongyai, assembly GCA_004027555.1. Taxonomy (NCBI): domain Eukaryota; kingdom Metazoa; phylum Chordata; class Mammalia; order Chiroptera; family Craseonycteridae; genus Craseonycteris; species Craseonycteris thonglongyai. The sequence continues at coordinate 14,863 of PVKE010003652.1, read as the reverse complement.
TTCTTCATACCTGTGCACTAACACCCAGAAAAAAAAAAAGACACCTATTAACATGTGGTTATATGCACTTCAAATCTTTTTTATTTTTTAATAACAGAAGTAAAATAATATAAAATTGAGGCACTTTCCCCTTTTCTGACCTCACCCCCATGTCTTTCTATCCCTGCAGGTAACCACTATTATAGTACTGGTAAATATCTGCAGTTCACATTTTTAGACTTTTCTAAAAATACACACTTCTCCATAAGCGATATGAAAATTTGCTTCGTATTTCTTCATTTGCATGAACCTCATACTGTGTTTACAGTTCTACAACTTGCTTTTTTCACTCAACATTATATTTCTGAGTTTAATGTGTCTTGGTAAATAGATATGCTATGTAATTGTACATACTATATAAATATATTTAGTTTATCTTAATTGCTACATAGCAATTTATTATATAATAATAATCGTAGCTAATGCATGCATAACATTTTCCATGTGCCAAGCATTGGTTATACAACAAATTCACTTCATTCTCAGACCTCTGAGAAAGTTGCTAGAGCTGTCCTGTTACCTGCATAAGAAAGCCGAGAGCCGAGCCGAGAGTTAAGTAACCAGCCTAGGCCACTTTCTCTGTTGATGGATATTTAACCAGTCTCCACAGTTGTACATCATCAGTTTTTGACATGGTTTCATTCCACACAGGTGAGCAGGGGCCGAGAAGGGCGGGAGCCGAACCAGGGGCCTCCCACATGGGAAGCACACCCCAGTTCAGCATATGGGTCCACACAGACTGAGGCTGGGACTCGATCCTTAGTCCCCAGGGCTGCAAAGCAAGCACTTAACCTGCTGAGCCACCCCGGCTTCCCTATACAACAAGAGTTTCTATATTAAGAAAAAACAACCGTGTGTATTGAATAGATGCCCCAAAAGAATCCTGGGATTTCCAGTATACATACTGCTGGCTTTGCCAAACATTTTCAATGTCACATTTGCATGTGCGGTCTTGGGCCGCCTTCACCTTACTGACCCTCGGTTTTTCCTTTGCAAAGTGGAGACGTAAGGGCTAGCTTGTAAAGGTTGAGGTGGAGATTAAAGGATCTGAATGTGGTAAACACTCAATAACTAGTAGCTGTTACAGTTAGCAATAAGGGCGTTACTGCTGCATTCTACTGAGCAGGGCTGGCCAGTCTCTTATCAACAAGACACATTCCAGCGTTGAAAAATGATCTTCAGGACCCAACTACCAATGCGTCTTACTTGTTATTACTTTATAGGCTCAAAAATAAGCAACAGGAACTTCTGTTAAATTTTTATATCAAACCACATCAAACAACCCAGAGTGAGCAAAATAAAGCAGAGACTTCAAATAGAACTGGGCCGTTCTGGGCCAGGTGATGATTGCTGTGTGACTCTAGGCAGATCACTCGACCTTTCTGGGTGGCTCATTCTCTGGGTCTCAAGGAAAAGGAATGATACGCTCTTGCTGTGAAGAAGCAGGCGGTGGGGCGGGTGGTGGGCGTGCAAACTGGGTGCCTGCTTGACAAACAAAGGATCTGAAGCAGACACGAAGATATTCTTTTCTGTACCTAAGATTTGGATGGACATCCAGAGACTTTTTGTCTGTTGCAGACAGATCCCACACATTTTAGAAAATTGCATCTTAACTCTTTGAAATGGGGAGATAAAGGAGCACATTATCTTCTGAGCGTGTTACAGAACTTTTCTCACTGCTATGCCGACTTCTGGTTGTGTGAGGATATTAAGGTATTGCTTTCCTGCATGGAAAGATGGGAGAAGAAAACACACAGATGCCACTGGTTCAAATGTGCTGCAAACGGTTGGTTCCTTGATGTCATTCAATTAGTTGTTTTCAAAACATGGTGCGTGACCATGCTCAGGATGTTCCTCTGTTTCTGGGCCACTCACCTGCCAAGATGTTAAACCCCCAACTACGCAGTGGCATTTAAAATTTCTTCAATCAGTTATCAGCTAAATTCAGCTCCTTTTTATGTCAAAAATAGCTCACTGGTAGCTTGAGTAGAGCCAACTGGCTTCTCTTCAAACTGGTTTGTCTGAGGCTCTGGGCTACAGGAAACGCTCTGCTCTGTTCCACGCTTAGACCCCATTGATGTCGGTTGGAGTGGGGCCATTTTCATTTGCTAATAAAGCCACGGAACCCATCGTGAGGAACTGATGAAAGATGCTGGCGGCTGCCAGGCCGGGGGCACCATGCTCCATCCCTGAAGGGGGACCCTGGGGTGCTCTTCGCCAGAGGGCCCACTGGCTCCTCGGCCAAGTCCTGCTGGCAAAACGGCTCATGGCGTGGGGATAATGCGGCTGGAAAGGGAGGGCAGGTGGGGGTGAGAGAGAGAGAGAGAGGGACCGGAGCCCAGCGGTGAAATAGATGGTTCTTGTGTGTCTAAATCAGCCAGAAGAACGGAGCGGGGACATTGCTCTCTGCCGGGGAAAGAGTCTGTGTGTAGCCCAGTGGGCGGGGCAGCCGTATCAGATGAGGCAGGCATCCGAGGTTGTTCATGTCGTTAGTTGGGGGCAAAATACGGTTTCGAGGGATGTGTACGGGTGTCAAAGTGACAAGCAGTGGACTGCGGTGGCTTTGTACTGCACTTGCGTGAATCTGTACATACAGAACGCATTGCTCCCTACAATCCAGTGATCATTCGACTCACCTCATCGTTTTTGCCACATTCACGCACAATCTACTCTGAACCTGAATCTCTACTTTGGGCTCGTCCGGGGCCCTCATGACTTTGCTGGGTGTATCTTTTTTAAACAAAATGTCTATTAAAATGAATACAGAAATAGTACCTTTTTTTTTTTCTAAAGTTCACCTGGCTGCACCTAAAATCATCTCGGGAATGGCCAGAATGTGGGGCACGTTAGGCTGATGGCCAAGAAGTTAGGCGCCAGTCGGCGCCAGTCGGACCTGATTGAACACTCAGCGCTAACACGTTCGCGCCGTGGCTGTGGAACTTTGTTCAGCTGACCCGCGTGGAGCCTCAGTTTCCCCATCAGCGTAACAGGGAGGGTAGTGCCCCTGTCGTTATGAGGCTGTGGTGAGAATCACATAGGTCAGGTACATAACGTGGACGCCCAGTGCCTGACGCAGAACAAGTAGCCTGGGCTGAGCTGTGTCCTCTAGAAAGTCCGGGGTTTCTAACCCTAGTCGCCTCCAAATGAGACTGTTTTTGGAGGTAAGTCCTTTAAAGAGGTAATCAAGGTAAAATGAGGTCACCCAGGTGGACTCCAACTCCTTATGACCCGCGTCCTCCTAGAAAGGGAGGTTAGGACACAGACCAAACACAGAGGAAAAGCCACGTGAAGACCAAGGGCGAAGGGGGCTGCCCACAGCCCAGGAGGGAGGACCCCGAACAAACCAGCCCTGTCCACACCTTGACCTGGGACTTGGAGCCGCCAGAATCATGAGAAAACACACGTCTGTTGTTTCAACCACCCGGCCTGCATGACTGTGTTACTCACATAAAGCAGATTGAGGGTGTGCGCATGGGCAGCCCTCGTTTGCAGCCCCGCTGATCAGCCATGTGTGGACACACACTCGGGCCCCATTTGGATCCAAGATGATGACACAAACCACAGAAAACAACAGTGGAAGCTGAGCTGCAGCCAGGCCTTCGGGTTGCCTTCTTGGCCAATGCACAGAGATGTTGTCATCCAGGAATGTGGTTATCACATGCGGAGGGTGACTAATCCCCAGCCATCCTAACGCATCGTAATTTTTAGGTAAAGATCCTAGGAGTCTGTGAAAGGCTGTCTTTTTTTTTTTTTTTTAATCGGGCTGAAGTGTCCTAAGGAGCTTCTGGCCCCGGGTCACGGCGCAGAAGGCAGTGAACGCTGTCAGATGTTTCCGATGGGCCCTCTTTCTTGGCAAATGTCACCTCACAACCCCCATGCTCTTGCCATCACCAGCGAGGCTATTTATATGATTTAATGAATTCCAAAAACATCTCTTAATGATTATTACGCACCCATCTCTGTGCATTTCACCCCCCACCAGCTGCGAGCGCAGTGGACCAGGTGGCCTGTAGCGTCCTGTAGTGTTCCTCCCACACAAGGAGGTTTGGCGGCCGACCCCAGCTGGAACCGTGGTCACTGAAGGCTGGCAAAGGAGGACAGACTTGGGCTGGCCCCTGCCGGCCAGAAGGCAAGGAGAAGCTGAATAGGTGGGAAAAAAGAGAAGAGGCTATTTCAAGCTGAGAGAGGTTGGGAAAAATTGGATGGCACCGGATTGGAATGGTTGGGTTCATGTCCACCTCCTTCTTAGACCAGGGGGAGACCCTGGGGAACAGGGATGGGGTCTTCCTTGTCTTGGTACACCTGTTGCCCTAGCCTTGTGCCGTCCTGTAATAATAGAACATAGCAGTAATCATCGGGCCCATGTATGCTCAACTTACTTCACTCCGCTGATGGAAACACAGTTCGAACTGGCTTGATTTAAACAGGGAGGGTTTTATGGGCGCATGAAATTGGGAAGATGTCTGAGGGCATGTTGGCTGCAGGGATGTTTGGACCAGGGACCTCAACGATGCTCTTCATCTTTCAGGCCTGCTTTCTCTCTGCTGAATTCATCATCAGACAAGACGTGTTCAGATAGTAGTCACTAGATGCTCTGGGTCTATAGGCAATTAGGTGCAGAGCACACTCACATGCGCTTTCTTGGTGTGTGTGTGTATACGTGCATACACAACATGTATATACATGTAGATACTTAAGTACACATATATACACACACACAGGATTTTTAATGAACCACCTGAATGAGAGACAGGGTTCTTTTTCACCCTAAACACACCAGCAAGTATTTACCAAAAACAAAGATGTTCTCTTAGGTAATCACAGCACAATCACCACATCAGAAAATACAATATTGAGCCAATACCGTCACCGAGTGCGCATTTTGTTTCCCTCGTTTGCCCCAATCACGGCCTGCGTGGTTGTCCCGCCTCCTCTGCCCCCAGCCATTTGGAATCCAACCTAGGATCATGCATGACATGTCGTCGGCGACACGCTGCTCTCCTTTCATGCAGAAGAACTCCTTAGCCTCTTTGTTTTGTTTTGAGCGTGACACTTCGGAAGCGTATGAACTGGTTATTTTGGAAAAGGTCCTTCTCTCCGGGTTTGTCTGATGTTTCCACGTGCTTTTTTGCACGCGTGATGTTGAGTCCTTAGGAAGGTGACGGCTTTTGTGTTAGACACTTAGTATAAATCGCTCCAAACCTTTGGTTTCTCTGACCTCGTGGAAGTGTCTTTGAAGGAGGCCCATCCAACCTTCCTGTGTTACTGACTCATGGTTTCGTCATGCTTGTTGGCCAAGCTTTTAAGGATGCTGGCTTTTCAAAGACCATGTGACTCTTGGAGCTACCTTCATCCTAGGTCATCTTTGGCTAGGTGTCCTTCCATAAATCTGCTTACAGACTTGGGTCCTGCTTCATATGTGTGCAGGAAGGCAGGCTTCTTGTAAAAAATATAAAAGTCTTTGCTTCCCTTCATTGAACCATTTACACTCACACCCTTCCCATCGCCCCATAGTCCAACTTGTCTGAGCTTATTTCATATCCTCTAAGCCACCCCAGTAATTGAGGTTTTACTCACAGGCTGCACGGACGCCAATTACGGCGGAGTTCCGAAGTGACTCCTCGTGAAATCAAATCATGTTTATTATCTGAGCCTCGAGGGTTCTCATCCATAAACAGGAGACACTAACCGGACCAATTTCCGAGGCGGTTGTGAGGACTCAATTTGCATTAAATAAGTCGCGCCTTTCGTAGAATGCCCGCCATAGCGCCGGTGCTCCGAACGTTTTCTGTGTCTCCACCCACGTTTCTGTACGTGTCTGCGTATCTCGCTTTACCCCAACCTGTGGGTAGAGCCCAGCCTTTCCTTCACAAATTAAGACTGGCACGGCCCTCCCCAGAACAGCATTTGAGAGTGAGCTGGGGACGAGGAGTGGGTGCCGAGTCATGCCAGCCCCTTGCGCCTTTGTGGTTAAGTGGCACGGCCTTCGAGTATGAGCTTCGTGAGGGCGGAGATGTTTATTGATTTGGGTCCCTGATGTCACCTTCGAGAGAGTCGTGTAGACACACAGTCAATATTTATTGACATTACAGGCCCCTGCCTGGTAGCCCTGCAGGTTGCTTTTGGAATCAGATGGGGTAAGAGCAGGAAATGAATTCCAGGGACAGCTCAGATCTGCATCTTTTCAATCTCCTTCAGCGGGTCCAGCGACACGGGTAGACAAGACGCTCGGCCTCAGACCGGCAGGGCGGTCGCTACACACCAACATGGGAGCTGAAGGGGGTGTTCAGGGCCCTGCCAGCCGGGAGCAAAGGCTTCGTAAACCCCGTCCTGTGGGCTCTTCATCTGCTCCCCTCTTATGCTTCTTATTACATTCCATCTCCCGCTCTCCACGAGCCTTATCTGTCATCCGCACCAGAACCCCACAAGGTGGGTGTTCACAGTTTCATCTTTTCAGATAAAGTCATCGAGGCTGCGGAACCACCGACTCAGGATTGACTTTTCTTCCCATTAAAGGGCCCGAACCCTTTGTTGTGGGTTGAGAGCAGCAAGTTTTCTCAGCTTTACACATGGACCACAGAGAGGAAGCATGGCAATTCCCCTCCATCTGGCCGCCCTCTGTCAGCGGCGGGCTAAGTGTTCTACATGAATCTCTTACTTAATCCTTTAATCCCCTCAGCAGTCCTGGAAGGGGGGTTCTTGCGTGACCATTTTGCAGAAGAGGAAACCGAGGCTCAGAAGGATTGTAGGTAACGTAACCATGGCCACTCACATCTGCCTTTCTCAGCTCTGAGCCAAGACAGCCAAACGCCCTTCCCAGGGCGTCCAGCTACGGAGCTCCATCGCAAATGTGCTTTGGCATCCCCTTCTGACCCCCAACACGCCCCCCAAAAAGCCAGGAGGCCCTGACTTGTTTTCACATCACGCGAGAGCCTGCTAAACCTTCACCAACCTTCTCCCCAGCGTCAGTGAAATGAGACGGCTGGCCAGGCGTTGGGCCAGGGGGCATTGCAACATTGACCGTCCGGGGCTGCTGAGACGTGGCAGTGTGGCCATTGTGCGTGGGAGTGACCACCAGCTCGACCCTCTGGCCACCCAGCTCCCAGCAGATGGTAATGACTTTCCATCAGAATGTGACCACAGAGATGAAAGGCCCTGTTTAAGATTTCCCAACCCTTAAGCAAGCCACCTTGACTTTAGAGCCAGGCTTTGAACTGCCTTCATAATCCAGCAGGAGAGGAACTATAAGTCAGCTCTCAGTAAGACGGCCCCCCATTAGTGCTTAATAACCTCCTGGGGGTCTCTGGCTATATTGCATCCCCCTACTGTTTGCTTTCTTTTTAGGGGTGTGAAAAGGGAAATAAGGCTTTGATATAAATAAACAGAGACTAATACTCCTGGGAAGAGAGGATGTTGTTACCGTGATCCATGCAGGCTGTGCAAATATCTTTCATCACGGACATGTCAATCGTTCCAGGTAAATGACTGAGGTCTCATAGGACATGATGGGTCAACACACATTCACTCACTGTCTCTTCCTATAAATCGAGGCATGGCAACTTTATGAGCAATGGGGGCGGGGGAGGGTGGGTGGTAGAAAGCTGGACCAGGACAGCCTACGGCTGCGGCATCGTAATAAAACAGTGCCTAGGTAGCTCTAGGTGTTTGAACCAACACCTTTGCTTTCGGGCTTTGAGAGGCTGAAGACATTTTACAATCGCAGCTTCGTTCACTAGCACTTTACAGATGCTTCCTTCTGAAGGCCACGTGGGTTGGTCCAAAGCACTATGTCCAAAGCCATGCGTCCCCCTTCTCCCCAGAGACGAGTCGGGCATTCGGCAGCAGAAATCCTGGGTGACTGGTCTTGCTCAAGTCTCAGCTCCAAGGGTGGACGTCAGAGAGTGTGTGCAATTCATCTAGTCTTCAAAATGGGGACAAAAGCAAGTATCAAGGGCGAACATAGGAGGAGACGCTAACGGTTATCGAGCACGCAATAGGTTGCAAGCCCTGTGCCCGATACGTAGTGTCATGTCACTGTCTTCCTAATTCGATGAGGTGAGTCCTGACATGACCTTGATTTTAGAAGTGAAGAAACTGAGGCTCAGAAAGTTTGTTTGTTAACCTACCGGGGACACACATTGTCAGTGCCGGGACTGGATCCCAGCTTCCTGACTCCAAAGCACATCACCTGGTTAGCCAGGGACACGCCAGCCGCCTTTCTTTTCCCTGCGTGACTTCATTGAACTCTTACGACACCTTCCCTCTCCCACCAAGCCCATAGAAGAGCTGAAGACATGGAAGCGCAGAGGGGTACGTAATTCTCAGGGTCACACAGCGACAAGCAGATGAGCGCCCACGTGGCTCTTCTTTTTTCAGAGTGCCTGTCATGTAGGTGTCGCCCTTATGACGTCCCTGTGGCCCAGATCCTGGAACTACGCCCACAGCTCTGGGCATGCTCTGTGGGTGAGCCCAGAGGGCACATCCCCCTTGGTATGGGTTCAATTGTGTCCCCCCATGTCCCCCCAAACTTATACATTGACAGTCCTAACTCCCAGGACTTCAGAATGTGACCTTCTTTGGAGATAGGTCTTTAGCATAGTCCTTAAGTGAAAATAAGGTCCTAAGGGTGTCCCTGATCCAACAGGACTGGTGTCCTTATGAAAAGAGGGCAGTTGGGTGCAGACACGCACATTGGAAGAGAACCAAGTGAAAATGAAGGCAGAGGTCAGGGCGACGTGTGTACAAGGCAAGGACACACCGAAGATGGCCAGCAAACTTCTAGAAGCGAGGAGAGAGGCGTGGCACAGACTCTCATGGCCACAGCTCTCAGAAAGAACCCACCCTGCCCACACCTGGGTTCTCAGCAGCCTCCAAAGCGGTGGAGGGAAGACATTTCTGTTGTTTGAGCCCCTCGGCCTGACAAACTTTGTTCCAGGAGCCCTAGGACAGTAACAGCCTGGACGGGAGACCCTGTGGCTGGTCCTGCTGATTAACGCAATCCAAACTCAGCTGGTCCTCATTGCAGGCAGTAACTTCTGCAGTGGCCACATCTGTGCCTCTGGGGACCAGGGAGAGTTCGGGTGGCTCATTTCAAACCTCCCCTCCCTAGAGTAAGCCAAAGGACATGACTGATTGAAGTCAGGATTCTCTTGACTTGAAAAGACCGGCTTGAATTTTTACTAGTGCATCTGGGAGTCTACGCCATACAAGGTGTCTACCAGCGTCCACGCGCACATGGAAAGCATCATGGAGACACTTTATGTATATATCTGCTCATTTTTAGTTCAGGTTAAATATCAATTACAGAGCGAGGCCAGTGGTTGCACCAAATGAATCACAACAGCTAAAATGTTTGTATCATCTCGTTCGAACCCTCTTGACAGTTTTTGCATGTAAGAAAACAGTCTTAGGAATGCCAGGCACTCGTCATGGAATGGTGACTGGCAACTGTAGGCTTTCTGTTCTTAAAAGTCCAGTAGAAAGAGGTCTTCTCTCCCCAGTGTGTCTGGCAAAAGTCCCATAGCAACGTCTCATTGGATAGAATTTTAACACGTGCCTACCACTGAACCAATCATTGTGGCTGGGGCTGGGATATGCTAATTGGCCTCTGATGGGGTACTGAGATTGAGGAAGGGGTTGTTTCCCAGGGAAAATCAGGGTGCTGTAACCAGGGGAGGAAATGCACGCTGTCCACTGCAATGTGACAACATGGGCTACCGTAAAACCCGCCAGATCACTCGTCCTGCCTCATTAAACCCTGGTCTCTGTGTTTTAGATGAACAGAAAATTGCTGCAGTACAGACCTAGCCTTACAGGAACTCTCCCTCCCTTGCTTTCTGCTCCCGTTTTCATGGTTTGAAGCCAGAAGCACCAATCTCTGTCTGATGCTTTAAAGAACCAACCTTTGACATTAAAGCCAGGGCCTGACATTTCCCAACGGGAACCTTGAAACTCCTTCCCTTGGCCATACCTTGAATGTGGGGGATGGTCAGGGCTGGATTCAGTGCAAGGTTCTGCATCAGTTATCTGCCGCCACAGTGATGCTGTGTAACAAATAGCCACCAGCGCCGTGGTGACCACAACAACATTTATGTTTGCTTTTGCATCGATGGGCTAGCTGGATGGGTCTGCCTGTTGGGGTGTAGCAGGTGTTTGTAGTCACCGGTGGTCAGCTGCAGTCAACGAGGTGGCTTTAGGGACCTGGGCTGGGCTTTCTTATCTGGGGACAGCTGGGCTGACTCAGCTCTGCCTCTAGTCCTGCAGCCGGTGAGCCCAGCTGGACATGGAGGCGGCAGAGGGCCAAGAGAAAAGGAAGGCACACGGTGTCGCGTTGGTTACTGTTCCGTGCCCACAGCACGTCACAGAAGCCAAGCCCAGAATCAGCGTGGGAGGGGGCTCCCCCAGGGTGTGGGCATAGGTGGTGTGCAGAGTTGGGTCATGAAATGCGATTCGTCTTCCGCAGGCTCCAAATCGGTTCTTTTTGTTCCCCACTGAGAGGGGCCCCAGGAAGTAAGAAGGTGCCACAGCCAGTAGGAAACTAGGATATTCCCTCTCGGCCCCTGGCTCTGGCCTCGGTGACACCTAATACCAAGATGATGAAGCCAAGGTCCCTGTCTTTGAGCCATTCACTCCAGCATTTGGACGGGCTGGGAGCTAGAGGACAACAGTGACACCACTTCTGCCCCAGAAGGGCCGTCTCCCACGGGGACCAGGCTGGAAGTCGGTGGCTACGTCTTGAGGGCCTCCTGGCGATGTGCCGGAAGGGCTGCAGCCGCCACGGGGGCGTGGCGGGGGTGTCACATCCAGACCCTTCAGCCCCTTCAGAACGAGGCGCTGACCGAGCCCCACTCTCTGCCTGGGCCGGAGGTTTGCCATCTATTACGATGTCATTTCTTGCTCCGGTTACCCCAGCTCCGGAGGCTGGCATTCTGACCCGGCCCCACGGTGCCGGCTGAGACACGGAGGCTGAGCGGGTAACAAGCCTCTTCAGGGCACGCCACCAGGAAGGGACAGGGTCTGGACTTGACCCCGTGCTGCTGCCTAGCAGCTTCTTCTGTAGCCCAGCCAGGCCCAGCTTCCCTCCTCGCTAAGCCTTTCCCACCCCAGTTCTTTGCTCTTTCCCCAGGTCGGGGCCAGATCTGCCCGAAACGTAATACAAGAAACATAAATGCAACATAAGAAAGTCCTTCCCCGGTGAGCCCACGAGGGGAATGGAGAGAGACTGCGGCAAATGGTCCTTTAAGCCGCCTCCTCTCCGCTCCAGGACTCTCCCCTCCCGCTAGGAACCCCACGCCCCTCTCTGCCCCTGGGGGCCTCCGCCCAGGGGAAGCAGGAGGCCAGCGGGTGGGCACCAGGCCAGCAAGACCAACTAGAAGCAGCTCTTTCTTTTCTGCCGGGTATGGGTCCACACCCTGGGTGCATAAATTCTTTCTTTTATTTTTATTATTATTACAGCTCAGGGTCTAGCTTGGGCCGTAAATGGATTTAAGAGGCTGCTAGAGTATAGGATTTAATATAGTTGGCACCATTAAATAGTGGCACAGTGAACTTGCGCGGGGAAGTCCGGACCCCTCCCCCCCATGGCCCCTCTTCCCTGCCCCAGCCCTCTCCTCACCCGGATCCCAAACCCTCCTGGGAAGGCTTCCTGTGGGCGCGCCCACCCTGAGGGGGGAGGACAGAAGGAACTAGAACAGAAGCAAGGAGGCCAGGGACGGTGGCATGTGTCACCTTTCCCAGGGTGTCTAGGAGACGGCACTGGGCAAATGACCAATCAGGGGCACTTTGAGAGATGGGACAGAGTTTTCTAGATAAGCCTGGTTTTTATCAGCCCATAAAAATACACTTTCACTTATCTGCTGGCCCCTTCTCCGGGCTCCTGGGAACAGATGGAAGGGTGGGGACAGGAGGAAGGCCCAGGGGACAAGTGGGGTGGGGGCACTTGGGGTATGGAGAGAGGACACAGCTCAGAAAGCCAAGGTGTTGCAGGGTCTGTTCCCTCCCAACTTATCACCGTTCAGGCTTGTATTCTACCGTCCTGCATGGAAGGGGTGAGTCCCCCAGCCTCGAGCACTTCACTGGTTCCTTGTACGCGTGTTGTCTGTGCCTCCACATCCTTGGCTCTGAGTCCATCTGTTCTATTCCATTTATATATTTTATTCAACGCCTACCTATCGAGCACCGACTAGGGGAGAGGGACGGACGCCGCGTTGAATAAGACGGGCACAGTCTTGATTCTCAGCAGTTTGGCATCCAAGATGGAGACTGATAATAACCAAGGACACAAACGAAGCGGACAGAAGGCGGGGGCCATGAGAAGAGCTGGGAGCGGAGGGAGCGGCATGTGCAAAGGCCCTGAGGTGGGCGCAAAGATTGGTGCAAACGAGGGAACAGGAAGAGGTGGACAGAATGTGGACTCAGAAAGAGGGGCAGGAGGTGCGGTGGGCAGGGAGAGCCCACCTCCTGCAAGGCCTAAAAGGTGTAGAAAAGAGGTGGGATTCTATGTGAAGACCTTTGAGATGCCCTTCGGAGTGTTGTAAGCAGGGACAGGCATGAGCTGATGCTCGTTTTTGCTTAGGGGCAGGTCGCTCAGGCGTAACTGGACTGAGACAGGGAGTGAGAGGCTGGTGGTGGCAGTGGTTGGGGGGTGTCCAGGAATCTTAGTGTGGCCTGCATGGGGGCAGAAGATGGGGTTCCAGTCCCAGCTCTGCTCCGAAGTCCTGGGGACCTTTGGGAAGTCCCTTCCCTGTTTCTGCACCTCTAGGCCTCAGTTTCCCCGTAGGTGAAATTAAAGCGCTAGACTGGGTACTGCTCAGGGCCCACGTGGGTCTCGCCCTGTGGGAGGGGGTCTCTGGAGGATTGCTAGGAGGCTGTGGAAGAGGTAGGCAGCCTGGAGCCTGGCTTCTGCCTCGCTTGCTCTGAAAACCCACATGTCCTGCCTCCTCTTTTTTTTTTGAACTGAACTGGAAGCACTCCCCAGTTCAGCATGTGGGTCCACCTGGGCCGGAGCCGGGATTCGATCCTCGGTCCTTGGGGCTTCAAAGCGAGCGCTTAACCCGCTGAGCCATCCGGGCTTTCCCCTGCCTCCTCTTGAATTGGTGACTCCCAGTCTGGGTGGGGCGGCTCTCCAGGGGCCCCTTGCTATGTCATCAGCGAGTGGCCCCTGATCAAGCCCATGCGGTCACTTGTGCCCGGCCGGGCAGGGGGCACCTGCATGCCAGGCTGCAGGGGAGATGTGAGGGGCCCCGCAGACGGCGGCTAAATGTGAAGCATGGATGAGCGGATGTGAAAGCGAGCGTGCGTGCAAGCACACATGGCTGGTGTGTGTGTGTGGCTCGGGATGAAGGGCCGGCAGGGTGTGTGTGGCTTTCTGTGCGTGACTGTGGGCTTGCATCTGGGACTGGGCTGATGTCCACAGATGTGCAGCGTGAGCCTGTGGGTGGTTGTGTGTGGCCACGGTCGTGCGTCTGGCTCAGCGTGTACAAGGGAGTGTGTGTCTTTGTGTGACAGTGGCTATGGGAGTACGTGCCCGTGACTGAATGGGCGTGTATTTGCAGGGATGTGCCTGGGTGAGGTTGCGTGGGATGGAGCACGGGCGTGTGCCCGTATGTGCGCGTGTACGTGAGGGTGTGGTGGTGAGTATAGCCAGTGCGGTGTGCAGCTGCCTGGTGTGAGTGTGTGTGTGAGTGTGAGACACAACTGCCACCTCTAGACATGCAGCGGGCAACTGTGCATGGCTGTGTGTGCTATAGGCGACTCCCAAGGGGCAGCTTATTGCTTGACCCCTTGGGGACAGAGGTCCAGGGTGGCATCAGGCAAGCCAGCTTGTGTATTGAGCACCCACCTCCTTGGCTGCGGCCCAGGAAGCTGCAGTGCTGGCTGGGCCTCCTGTCCAGCTGCACATCCGGGCACATTTCTTGACCCTGCCATTTCCAGCCTGCCAGGGGTGGGGGGCTTCCCCGGAGCGCTAGGGGTACCGAGGGGGTTTCTTGGTGACTCTCTGGCACCTTCCGCCCAGTTCCCAGGAAGGGCCTGTGGAATCTGGGTCTAAATATAGAGCCGGCGGCCCTGGCCTCCCGCATGTGGTAGAACTGCTTTCTGGAGACGTGGAGCTGCCGGTAAAAAATCATAATCATAAAAGTGGCCCATAAAAATGGAGGAGGGTTGAACGCTGGGTTAGGAGCCCAGGGCACCATTTGACCTGTGGTGATGTTTGGGTGGTGGCGGCCTTGCAGGTGACACACACACACACACACACACACACGGGCATTCCATGAGGACACACAGGCTCACACCTATGCAGGACCCCCAGACACACACGGTGCACCCGCAGGGACTTCCACGCAAGGAAGTACCCAGAAAACAAGCGAAACGCTTTTCAATGCCCTCTGGAGTAAGGGCACACAATGATGCGCACACACACTGATACAACAGCCAAGTCCCTTCTGTAAGGACACACTGCTATCTACCCACCCAGGAGCCACAAGCTCCTCTCAGGGTGGGTACCTTGCTCCAAGATGGAGGTGGGGCTGGGGGCTGGGAGACACCCTGGCCCAGCTCGGAGCCACGGGTCTGGGGTGGGCTGTCACTCCAGGGTCCTGGGCACTCACCAAGATGCACCAGGAGCCTGTAGAGCCGGCTCCTGGGGGAGCTGTTGTGGGTGAGAAGAAAGCGGAAAACAGACCAGCCTGGGGTCTGTGGCCAGTGTCCTGGGGGAGGGGGAGTGGAGGTCCTCAGTGTCCTGGGGGGTGTGTGTGGAGGTCCTCAGGGTCCTGGGGCGTGTGTGTGGAGGTCCTCAGGGTCCTGGGGGAGGAGGAGTGGAGGTCCT
>PVKE010003651.1:52598-70599 GCA_004027555.1 Craseonycteris thonglongyai | reverse complement strand
AGAAAGCAATGTTGATTCATGTTTATTACTGTATAAGGTTTTGTAATTCACCTTATTAATTAGCACTGACACGTTTAAGTAAATACGTATACTGTTGTAATTTTTGTCTTAAATGAGTAAAGTATGAATACTGTTTACATATTTAAAACATTCTTGTACCCGCATACACGAAAATTCCTAGGGGCAAATCCTACTTCGCAGTTTTTCAGCTTTCACGGTAGGTTCTGGTTCCCATTAACTGCAAAAACCGAGGGATCACTGTACAATCATTTGGAAATTCTGGATGATACGTGAAGTGATGGATAGAAGTGATCATTTTTGGCCAGAATTTTATATTATCTCATCATGGAACAAAATCATATATATCATAACCCTTGACCTCATTTACAGTTGATCATCTTATATAATATCAACCAGTAGGAAAATAGGAAAATAATAATTGCACTGAGTGCTCACTGGGCACCAGGTGCTGTTTGTTTTAAGACTTTTGCAATATTAGCTCACTTAAACCTCTCAGTAACTCCCTGATATGGCTATTATCCCCCTTTTACAAATAAGAAAATAGATGAGAGGGTTTAAGTTTCTAGCTGAAGGTCACACAACAAGTGACAGCCCCAGGACTTGGACCCTGACAGCTTGATGCCAACCCATGATTTTCCTCTCTGGTACCCAATACTCATAAAGTGTTTTCTAGGCACTGAACACTATCCTAAGAGTTTTGCACACTAACTCTTAAACCTCACAACAACCCTACGAAAAATAAACTAGATTTGTCCCCAATGGATGGGTGAGGAAACTGAGGCCCAGGCAGATTACATGACCTGCCCAATTGCACATGGCTGGAGAGGGGTAGGGCTCAGATAGAAAGGCATACCCCCTGGACCTGAGGCCAGACACTTGAGTTCTGTGTTGTAGGACCCCATCCACCAGCCACAAGTGACGGAGAAAGGGCCACTTCTCAGGGCCTCCTGGAGATAATGGATGTAAGGTAATTGGCACAGAGCTGGCCCAGGGTGCATCCCACCCCACGTGCACACCCTCTTGCGCCTCTGAAGACTTGCACTTCACCTTGGCTCTCTTTCTCCCTCTTTTTTGGTGCAAGGTGTCCCTGTGCCCTTCTCTCTGACTTCACTCCTGGGGCAGACCAGGCAGCCGCCCTCTAGCTTTCTGGGGCTAGGTTTTGTCTCCCACAACCTGTGTAAGCTGAACGGTTCTCATGTGGCTCCAATGTGTGGTTTTGTTAGAAAGGGACTCAACAAGGATAAAGTCCTCTTGTGTCCTAACCCCTTCACCTGTGCAGGCTGAGCAGCCAACCTGTGCCTCCCCATCCTTTTCATACGGTCTGTATGTTAACCTCATTTGGGGCTTGTCGCTTCTAACTCTGTCTGCCAGCTTGTTCTCAGTTAATAAATTGGAATTGATTTGGCAGCTTCCTAAACAAGGAGAGTCTCAGTTCTGTTTCAGAACTGGGAGGTGGTGGTGTAGGAGGTCTGTGGGGTGCTGTAGATGCTCCACTTGGGCACGTGGTTTAGGGAAACTTAGCTGAAAGGTAGTTGAGAGAAGACTGAACAACATGTGGCCTGAAAGCTCAAAGTCTGCCCTCTGTTCTTGGGGCAAACATTGAAGAATTTTGAAATGATAATTCTAGATAATTTGCATTTGGTGTAAGAAAAAATAGGTCCACATAACACTGTGGACAGACAGAAGACAGAGAACATGGTCCTTAATATAAGTTTATAGTCAGGAAAAGAATTGAGGGGGTCACCTTCAGAGGATAAAGGGCAGCTCTGGAGCCTGAGCACCTGCCCCCCTGCCCCAGCTCTACCAGATATTCGTCCTTGGGCAAGAAATGAACATGTCCATGCTTGGCACCTAGTTCTGCAAAAGGACCAACGGTAATTATGCCCTCACAACAGGGCGCTGGGAGAATTACTTAGTTATCGTTCGTAAAGCACCAGGCATGTCTGATGCATAGTAACCTCTCAATAAGGATTAGTGATCATTGTTACCTATAAACGTTGTGGGAACGCACGCTCCTACCAATGGTTGTATAAAGGGAATTGCTGAAAGGCTCTGGAGAGAAAATAAGCTTTGCTCACCTGTTTTATGACTCTCCCCACGCCCCCACAGTGCCTGGTTGTTAACTTGTGTTTACCTGGTAACCTGCAAAAACAGGCTATGGTTACGGGGTGGTTTGTAATACTATTCTTTACCTGTGTAGATGTTTAAGTGTTTTCATAATAAGATGTCTTTAAAATACTAGGATTTGGTTATAGGTTTTGTTGTTTGTTTGATTGAAGTGTATTATCCACTTCCTAGAAACTTTTTTTTTTTTTTGACTCATGAATTAAGGTTACTACACTAGAAATAGTGAGTGGGGAAATAGGATCAAGAAGAAAGTGCAAACAGTAATACTGCCTTATGAAATTCTTTTTTTTTTTTTAAGATTTATTTTTATTTTTTTTTGACAGAGAAACAGACAGTGAGAGATAAAGAGAAGGGGGAGGGCCTAGAGCAATATCCATAGTTGACAGCACTAGTTTTCCCTATAGTTTCATTCCACAGGTGGGCACGGGGCTTCGCAGGGCAGGAACTGGGCCTGGGGCCTCCTGCATAGGGCCCGGCAAGAATTGAACTGGGAGCACACCCCAGTTCAGCATACGGGTCCACATGGGTTGGCCCAGGGATTCGATCCTCAGTATCCGGGGCTGCAAAGCGAGCGCTCAACCCACTGAGCCATCCCAGCTTCTCCTGAAAACTTTGTAGAGGAAGACCAGCCAGGGTCCAAATCCAAACTGGGCATCCCAGTCTTCAGGCAATTTAGTAACTCTTCTGGTATTTGTTTCTTCTCTTCATAAAGTGACAAGAATAATGCTTGCTACCAGGATTTCATCAGGTTTACATGAGATAACATATGTTATTCCCCAGTATGTGCTTAACAATGTTGTATCTTTCCTCTGCTATACTTCAACAGTGCAGTATAGGTTAGGGGAATAAGCTGGCCTGGGGAGAATGTGAGTTTTGTGGGTTTGATGAGAAATTGGCTTTGTACCGTCTGTTGAAATGGGTTCCAAGCCTAATTGTGAAGTGGGTGTCAGTCAAGTCTGGGCTGCTTTCCTGCTTGGCCGAAGGCCTCAGCTCTGCCTGACACTTGTACCTCAGAGGAGAGAAGGGGACTCATTCATTCTGAGAAATAGACAAATGTCAGGTTTTAAATATAATGACTTTTAAGAGAATTCACATGTTAACTACCAAAAAGCCTCAAATCAAGAGACAGAAAATGCTAATAGCTGAATTTCAGTAGACAATATCCGAGAGAGATTGTGTTTTTGTTTTTGAGGAGGGTGAAGCAAAGGAAAGGCGTCTCTGGTGTTCCTGAATCATGGCACAAAAATGCCCACCCCCATTTATTCCAGCAACGTCTATAGGGTGAAGAAAGGGGGAAGTGGTAACTTCTCTCTCAGCACTGCTCACTGTCAGGAGCTGACGCTAATGGACAAAGGGGGATCCTAAATGACCACAGTTCATTTAGAAACAGAGAGAAACAGAGCAAGAGCTTGAGCCAAATCTACAGACACGGGACTCTGTGTGCAGAAGGACCGTGTCACCAGGGACCTGAAGAAGGCAAGAGGGAGGAAAAAGAGAAATGGCCTAAATGTGCCGGGTAACATAGGAGCTTTAACATACATGATCTCACTTAACCCTCACAACAATAATAGCAGGACATAATTAGCTCTGTTGTAAACAAGGCTGAGCATAGGCCAGGTGACATGCTCACCACCCCACAGCTAGAGAATGGCAGAGTCAGGATTCGAATCCAAGTTGGCTGAGAGTCATCCTCTGTCTCCATGCTGACCAAATCACCCCCAGGGGGCACAATCACTCAGGTGCATGCGTGTGTCCTGTGTGGCTCCCAGCCTGCTGAGTGCAGACAGCTTGCGGAGCAGCCCTCCTCCTGGCTCAGAGCTCTCCCTGGTCATTGTGTCTGTGAAACCAAGAGGGCAGAGGCCAGCGCTGTTATGCTTGCTCCCATCCTTCCTTTAGTATTCTGTTTTCAAACAATTGGCTTTGCCTGCCCCGCAAACCTGTCTCCCTGGGAGGCCGTGTTCTGGCTTGTTCTGGCTGACAGCTGGCCTGGCCTCGCCAGCTGCCTGCAGGAAGGTGATGTTTCATGTCTTTCCTGCCTACTCTCTCCTCCCAGCTCCGAGCGCCCCCAGGCCCAGGCACCTCTCCTGTTTGTTCTCCACATCCCTCCTCAGAGCCCCGTCCGCTCTCTAGGTAAAAATACAAGTCTGCTCCTCGCAGGCACTTCCCAGCCACTGTTCTTGGCTAATTGTGGCGGAGGAGGAGGGTGATGGGGTGATGATGATGATGATGATGATGATGATGAAGATAAGCACACACCAAGCTGCCCACTCCAGACCTTAAGAGATAATTCAATGAGCTACTATTTCTTCTGACTGAGGCTTTGGGGTAAATATTTCTCTGTCATTGATCCTGGGACATAGGTAATTTAAGCCAAAACTGATCGAGACAGAAGGAAAGAGCCACTTCCCCAACTGGGTAAATAAAGTTAGAAAACAGTAATGGAACCTAAACTTTCCTTTCCTTCCCATGGGACATGGTGGCAGCCTCAGGCATTGGGAAGCCTTCAGCCTAGCAAAAGATATCGGTTCCTGGGAACACATCACTAGATTGTTTCAGAATGGAGGCTGGCCACGCCAGAAAAGACTATGTGACTAGAGAGTTGGGGCTTCTTTCTTTCTTTCTTTTTCTTTCCTTTTTTTTTCCTCTTATGGGCTGTTTAGTCCTGGAAAAAAATGTAAAGGAATAAACTTAACTATTTACTTGTTATCAGTAGAGAAAGCACTAAGAAACCTGCATTTATCTTTCTCAAAACCAAATGTCACTTTAGGATATCATTATATAGTAGAATCTCCATTAACCAGAACTCAAACAACCAAACAAAATTTTGCTGGTTGCTTGAGATTTTGCCAGTTACTTGAGATTTTGCTGGTGGCTTGAGAATGCCAGTTACTTGAGTTCTGGTTAACGAACAGTCTACTTACATTTATCCGGCAGTTAGCAATCCCCACGGGTGCCAGTTAATTGAGAGTCTACTTGTATTTAAAAGAAAGAAGAGTAAAAGAAAATGAAGAGAAAAAAGACAGTTGGAGTTTTGAGCCAAGTGATCTCAGCCTAACCTCCTAACCTCAGAGGAGGGTTGAGAAGCTGGGGATTGAGTTTAATTGAGTTCAAATAAGCAGCCAGTGATCCAATCAATCATGCCTACATAGTGAAATCCCAATAAAAAATCTGGACACAAGGCTCAGGTGAGCTTCCTGGTTGGTGACACATCCTGGTTCTGGTTAACAGAGTGTCTACTGTATAATTATACCCTATAGTGGCATTTGGTTTTGAGGAAAATAAATGCAGCTCTGTATATGGGAACCTTCCAGGTCTTCTCTTTGGGTTGGTCCTGATTCGCATCCTCTAATAAAATTATAAGTATAGTGCTTTCCTGAGTTCTGTGAGTCCTAGTGAATTATCAAATCTGAGGCCATGGTGGAAATCTCCCAACACGTAGCAGTCATTCAGAGTGTGGGTGGCCTGGGGATCCTGGAACGTATGGTTGGTGTCTGAAGTGCAAGTAGCCTTTGGAGGACAGTGTCCTTTACCTGTGAGGTCTGTGCTACCTCTGGGTGTCAGAATTGCTGTTCAGCATCTTTTTGAATGAATGGATGACTCTCCAGTCGTCCACTGAGAGAGGTGAAAGCAAGCTGTACTTCATCTGCTCGGCACTATTTTCTCCAAGAGGCTGCAGTGACTCAGCTTTCATTTTAGCTGCCTCTTTGGGTAAAGCAGTGACTCAGCTTTCATTTTAGCTGCCTCTTTGGGTAAAGCAGTGCCTGAAGCACCACTTCTAGAGCCCGTTCTCATACAAAACCTGAGAGCATGTTTACATGGTGCCACTGAATTGACACGTTTGGAATCAAATCTGCTATTTTGGCTGATCTAGCATTCTAGTGATGAGGAGTGAATTGATTAATGAATAACCAAACTCATTTGGTGTTTTTAAAGTGAAGACAATTTGACATAGTGCAGACATAGCAAAATTATTTTGTTAAGAAAAGTGAATTGGTTGGTCCTTTGTAACTTGATCAGTTGCCTGGCATCAACTTGCCAATAGTTTTAGCCTTCCCATTTGTCATTTTTATTTTAATTATAGAATTAGAATAAAACAATGTTGTACCCATCTGTTGCCTTGGCTTAATTTTGAGGCTTAATTTTAAAAATTCTTAGTTTGTTTGTTTCACTTCCCAGGCTAAAGTAGTCTAACTATCATTTTATGTCCCTCTTACTTATTTTTCTCCCACCTTTCATTCACAGATCTTCTCCATGGGATGCCGGGATGGCTCAGTGGGTTGAGCAATTGTCTTGCAGCTTCAAGGTCCGAGGATTGTATCCCACCCCTGGCCTGTGCAGACCCATATGCTGAACTGGGGTGTGGCCCCCATTTTGGTTTTCACTGGGATAAATTTTTCATGTGGGAGGCCTCTGGTTTGGCTCCCACCTGGGGCATGCTTCCCATGTAAGAGGCTCCAAGCAGGGGTGTGTCTCCCATGCAGAAGGCCTCCTGGCCAGTTCCTTCTCTGCATGGCCCTGCACCCACCCATGGAGTGAAACTATATCAAAAATAATGATGTGCAACTATGGAGACTGCCCTGGGCCCTCCTGCCCTCCCTCTTCTCTCTCTCTCTCTCTCTCTCTCTCTCTCTCTCTCTCTCTCTCTCTCTCTCTGTCAAAAACAATAAAAATAAATCTTAAGAAAAAACAAAAAAAACTTCTCCATTATCTTTTTTTTTCTTTCCTCTATTTTATTAAAAATATAAAACCAAAACTAAATGTAATAAGAATTTAGAAATGCTAAGAATATAATATTTCTTCTATTTTTTGTATTCTAACTTAACATTACTGTATATAATTTGTTACACATATTTAGCATTGTTTGTGCTGCACCCTGACCTTCAGATCTTTATATTTCATGCTTGCTTGAGTTTCCAAGCGTCCCTTCTTCCCAATGTCTCCACTCCCTTGCCATTTTTGTACCTGTGTTTAACTTGCTTTATCCCTAAAGTTACTATTTGACTTTGGGTCTAGCAACATATTTTATCCTGTGTATAGTTTATCAAAGTCACTTCAAATTTTTCTCCATATTTTAAGGATTTAGTTACAATATCCAAATGTATGACATTCACCTGAAAATTACTGTTGCTTTTCCATTTAATTGGGAGCATTTTAACTCTTGTCTGCTTGTAATAAAACATGGTTAGATCGCATTTATGTTCTAAGAGACACTGTTCTACCCATACCCCTATGTAAATGTCTAGTCGTCCAGTGAGAGAAGTGAAAGCAAGCTGTACTTCATCTGCTCAGCGCTATCCTCTCCAAGAGACTGCAGTGACTCAGCTTTCATTTTAGCTGCCTCTTTGGGTAAAGCAGTGACTGATATGACCCTATTACCTCTGTCTTCATCTGACTGGACTAGAAGTAGATATCTGTTTCAAGTACTGCCTATCTAGGTCAATCACATGACCTATTTTTAAAAACTAAATTCAAACACAGATCCACTGGGATAATCAGTTCCTCATTCATAGGACTTCGAATTGAGAAATACAGAGATTCAGGCTCTTTGCCATGGGTGCTAAGGTACAATGGATGAGGCCATGAATAGCCTTGAGCCTGATAAAGTTGGAGCAAGCTGAAATTGTGAAATTACGATTAGACAGAAGATAAAATGTAGAGGGATTCTATTACGTCAAGGGTGGTTGAAGGAGAAGCTGAAGTATACAGATCAAGAGCAACGAAAACGAGTTAGCCAAGTCTCTTCCATGGCGGAGCATAAAGACACACTACCCCGAAGTGCCAAGGTGCTGAGAGCTATATCGCTATGCGGACTAATCATACTATGGCTTCTTATGAGAGAACTCCCTCATTCACCCTGTTTCTCTCAACAACTCTGGCCCCTCTCTTTATGTGACCCAGCCATCATAGGTTGCGGTTCCTTGTCACTCAAGATGCCTACGTCCGTTGCTCTTACCTGTGCCTAGGTAGCAGAAAAATTGACAGGGAGCCTTGCCATGGGGTCATGTCACTTACTGGTCACTATAGTTTCACCACAGTGCTCAGCTCACTTTTCCCAACTATGCTCCTTCAACATGGTCCATCTACTTAGTCATGAAGCTTCTACCCCAGGCCTGGCTCCCCAACAAGAATGCCCAAAGGATTCAAGGTAAAAACAAATAAAAATACTTATAGATCATGTATGTTACACTCTTTTGTCTATAAAGAATGACATGATTGATCTGACTATGTCTCCTCATTGATTTCCAGGAAACCTTTTTGTTGTGCATGAAATTCATCCTCTGCTTAGTGACTCCTGGTTTCCAAGTGAGTCACAGGTGTGAGGTAGTAGACATCATCTCCCAACTCTAAAGGAAAATGATGAAAGAAAAATCTGAGTGATACAATGTTTCTTCCATTATTACTCAGCCCCTGGTTGTCCTGCAAGACAGCAGGCTTTGGATCCAATCAGTGCCATAAAATGAGAAAAAGGTGAACATTTATGAGCTCTGCCCCATCCTGAACATCTGCAGGGGGAAAAAAAATTCAATAGAGCAAACTCTTCATTAACTGGAATTCAAGCAACTGGCACTCTCTTAAGCAACCAGCAAAACCATTTGCCAGTTGATTAAGATTTTTGCTGGTTGCTTGACAGTCCCAGTTGCTCGAATTGTGGTTAACTTACATTTATCTGGCATCTACCAGTCCCCATGGGTATCAGCTAATTGCAAAGTATCAAGAATAAAGAACTAAATCCAGTTGTGTATGCAGCCCCAAAGACTGGGTCATTCTCACTTTTTTCACCTAAGACTGCCCCAAGACCTTTACTGCTGAGGGGACTTGTCCAATCCTTAAACAGATGAAGAGATTTAGATCTACCATCTGTGTTATCTGGCTGATGAACCACCCCCACCCCCAGGTACACCCAGCTAATTTGTAGTTTTCCTAGAGCTAATGTCTTAGTGAATATGTTTAGTCACTGGGAGCTGGTCATGTTAAACTATTTGACTCCACAATTCCATGGCTCTCCTTATGCCCACACTCCATGTCTGATTCCAGGAGAATGGTCTCGTTTCCATCTCTTGTACTGGTGTTAGTGATTATACAGTTGTACAAGACAGGATGACTTTCTACTATCCATACAGGGCCAACTCTAGGCCATGGAGAGTTGGTTATTCACTGAGCCTGGCATGCCAAGTTCTCAACTGTGCTCCTGAATCGCAGCCAAATACATCAGGCCTCCTCTCCACAACTCTCTGCAGGCATGATTCATGAGACAGCTTCCCCAGAGAAGGCCCACAGCTCCAGGTACTGCTCCCAAGGTGGTGACTGCCTCCATGCAGACCCACAAACAAAGCTAGTCTCTAGGCTTGGTGAGCTCTGCTTAAAGATACAGGTCTTGTGCTCAGGGCTGCGTGCTCAGGGCCACAGGCTGCTAATGCACACCTCTTTTCTCTGGGTTTATGGTTTCTGCCACAACAATATAGTGTAGTAAACCTACTTAGCATCCCTTTCACATCAGTAATAGCATTATGAAAAATTCAGAGGGGAGCCGGGATGAATCAGTGGGTTAAGCGTTTGCTTTGCAGACCCGGAACTGAGTATCAAATCCCGGTCCTGGTCCATGCAGACCCATATGCTAAACTGGGGTGTGCTTCCCATGTGGGAGGCCACCAGTTTGGTTCCCACCCCCCCCAACCCCCGTTTAGCCCCTAGCTCAAGGGGGCGTGCCTCCCATGCAGGAGGCCCCCACCCCAGTTCCTGGCCTGCGCAGCCACCGCCCACCTGTGTGAAATGAAACCACGTCGAAAACTGATGATGTACAACTATGGAGACTGCTCTAGGCCTTCCCCCTTCTCTCTGTCTCTCTCTCTCTCTCTCTCTCTCTCTCTCTGTGACTCTGTCAAAAACAAAATAAATCTTAAAAAAAAAATTCAGTGCCTAATGTAAAAAATAAAAAGAGGGGAGGAGGGCAAGAGAATTATATAAAGCAGCATCTCCCAGTCCAGATCTTGGGTTCTTGGGCACAGCCTCAGAGATTCTGTTTCAGGGTATCTAATAGGAGACCATGCCACCCATGCCACTGTCTTTTTAAAAAGTATCTCAGATGATTTGATGATTCTAACAGGTTTGGAAACTACTCTTCAAGTATACACACACACCACATGACTAGGTTATATGTAGTTATGACTACATAAGTGTGACCATGTTGTCATAGAAGAAAGTGGAAAAGGGATATGCAAGTATGCATATGCACACACACACAAGTACCCTGGGGTAGAAAGGGTCTTGTCTAAGAAGTTAAGAGATCTGACATTAGCTAACAAAATGATCCAAAGTGATCAGTTCTCTTACCCATGCCTCATCTGGAAAATAAAGGGTTTGGACTAAATTCTCTTCAAGATCTTTTCAACTTCAAAACACATTAATGCTATAACTCTTTCACTGTCCTCAGACTTTGTGTGTGTGTGTGTGTGTGTGTGTGTGTGTAATAATTATTATTTGAAAAGAACCATACAATGGTGTCAACCCAAAGGGAGGTTTATTCCATATAGGTGAGTAATATGTAGTATAGGTAGAGAAAGCAAGTAGTAAGAGTATAAATTAAAGAGGAGGAGCCCACTGAGGTGTAACTGAAACCTTCCCTACGGAATAAATAGAATGAACCCCACAGCAAACTGTAAACAGGGAAACTTCACATCCATTGATGGCAAAAGTTGCTGTAGGGGAGAGAGTCAATGCTGGGAGAAATAGCTGACTAACAAGAAGGGGCTGGGGAAATAGCTGAGTTGGGAGTTGAAACAAAATGATAGCCACCAGTGAAAATAGATAAGTCTTCTTTGTCCGTTGAACACAGTAGGAAATTTAGGTATTTGGGTGCTTCAGGTGCAGATCAAGCCAGAGGCAAAACTTACCTCATAACTTACGGATTTCAACAAAGCAGGAAACAAGGATCCTAAGAATACATAAGAAAGATGAGGTGAATCTGAAGGAATTTTCTAGGACTAACCCTGACAAATAATTAAGTATTTACTGAAGAGCAGGTATTTCTACTCTGGAGCTTGAGGAAGACGGGAGTGAACGCATTTAGTAGGACTTCCAAGAAAGCAGGACACAAACCAAGTCTATTTTGCAGTCTTAAATGAAATAAATCCTCAGCAGTTGTGGGTGCAGATACATGGATTTTGTATACAGAAGTCATAATTCTCACTGATTAGATGTAAACTAACCAAATAACATTTAGTGGCTATCACATAGTATTTTCTGTAAATCAAATTTCTTCATGTATATTTGAGATGTTTATTTCATATACATATTCTCCAAAGTATTAAAAAAATGAAACAGGCCACAGAATAATATCAACAAAAATATAAAAGGAAATGCTGCTATCAGTTGTGAATCAAAACTTTTTCAGATTCTCTTCATTTTAAAAGGAAAACTAAAAAATGAATAAAATGCCATAGGAGCTTACAAATCTCAGAGAAGACAACCTCTCCTAGAATATGAACCTTCCCCATGTAGTAAGCAGAACTCTTCATCTCACCTTCTGCATTTCCTCATAGATTTATTATGTCCATTTTGGACAATATCTATTTTTTCATCGTATCATAGACTTAGCCTTCTTTGTTTGAGGCTTTTATAAGTCTCTGAAATTTGAGGGCATTATTAATGATTACTATTTTACATTTACAAAACTTATATCTCTCTTCTGCATTTCATGACTCAGTTTCTTGAATTTCAAATATCTAACTTGACTATCACCGGCTCCTTTGCTGTCTTTCCATGTGGCCTTTGGCCTCATGGAAACCAGCAGTGACCCCTTCCTAATCAAATGCATTAACACTGCTGTGTTCCCATCCTGCTCCCTAACATCTTAACATCTTCTCTTGGCTGCAGCCCTTCCTTAAGCTCTTTCTTATCTTCTAGTTCTCTTCATTCATCCACTCCCTCATTCTGTCTCTATCAGTGAGTGCAAAGTCCAATGACAACAAGTGTCAGACAAGCACATAAGTAATGGAGGCAGCCGGGGCTGAACTAGACTAAGGGTGGGCTTAACCAAAGAGGAGTGGCCACTACTCAGCTCTAACCAATGTACTCAGAAGAAAGGAAGCTCAGTGCCTTTAAGTGTTTGCAGTTTTCAAAGCAATCTAAAAATCTGCATTTTCATAGTAAGTCTCCTCATTTTTTAAACATTAGAAATTAATTAAAAAAACAAACAAACACAAAAAAACTTACAAAGACTTGAGCCAAACCCACACTGAGGGTTAGGATCAACCTGAAAGTTGTATGTCTGCCACCTCTGCCCCACACCAGCAGCGCCCTATTCCACCACACCAGTGAAATGACACCCTGTGGCCTAAAAGCTCATATGTGAAGCTGGGAGTAAAGCAAGACCAAGGATAAAACTGCTGGGTACAGAATGGCAATATGTTCTTGTCTTATACTAAGGAGCACCATATAGTAGTTTCCTTGGGAAACTGGGATGGTTCAGCAGCTTGAGCACTCACCTTGTAGTCCCAGGGTCTGAGGATCAAGTCCCAGTCCAGCCCCAGACCATGCAGACCTATATGCTGAACTGGGACATGCTTCCCACCCCAGTTAGGCTCCTGCCGGGGTGAGCTTCCATGTGGAAGGCCCTCAGTTTGGCTCCCACCCAGAGGCATGCCTCTCATGTGGTAGGCCCCCAGCTTGTGGGTGCATGTCTTCCATGTGGGGGGCCCTGTTGGGTTCCTGCCTGGCGTGACCCCACACCCACTTGTGAAGTGAAACTATGTTGAAAACTAATGATGTACAACTATGGAGACTCTGCTTTGGGCCCTCCCCCTTCTCTCTGTCTCTCTTCTATCAAAAACAATAAATCTTAAAAAAAAAAAAGTTTCCAGGATGGGGCTGGAGAAACAGAAAGAGAATTGAGGAGAGACAAATAGAAGAATCCAGAAATGTGAGCGTCTTTATTGGGCTTTCTTGGCTGCAAAGAAAGAAGACATACCCATGGTCCCCATAGTATTGCAGGTAGAGCAGGCACCTTTGGGGCCCAAGACAGCTCCGACAACAAGATTAGCCATGCAGCAACCAGCAGCGGGATCCCCGTGATCTCTCTCTCTTTCTCTCTCTCGTGCTTCCTTTAATAAGCTTCAGCTATAATCAGATTCCGGCTTCTGTGAACATCACTCCTTGGGCTCTCCTGCCCCACTAAGCTTTTGTGTCTTGTCCCTGATTTGCCTATATCTCAAATTCAACTCTCTCAAAGAAGAATTCTGTTTTCTGAACTTGTTTAAACACTGTATTTGTGCCAGCCTACCTCAGAGACTGCAAGCCAAGTAAACTTTAATTCCCTTGAGTCTCTGCCCATGGATCCAGTGTCCCCAGCCTACAGGTTTGCTCAGTTGGTGTGGCTGGGGAGATAGTGTGACAAATACAGAGAGCGATCTGCCTGACATAGCCCGCCTAACAGAAGTCGAGTGACGCAGTCAGCTTAGATACAAGAGACTCTTCTATCACAGGTGACTCTGGGGAGGGTGTTAGAAAGTTATTGAAACTTTTAAAACAACTAGTATTTACATAGAGAAGGAGTTTGTGAGGAAAAAAGAAAGTTCAGTAAGATATATGCCCAGCTTGGATAACCTGTGCCCTGTGGGCCACATGCAGTCCAGGATGGCTCTGAAAATGGCCCAACACAAATACACGACTTTCTTAAAACATTATATATTTTTTAGGTTTTGTTTTGTTTTTGTTTTTTAGCTTATCAGCTATCATTAGCATTAGTGTATTTTATCTGTGGCCCAAGATAATTCTTCTTCTTCCAATGTGGCCCAAGGAAGCCAAAAGATTGGACACCCTAATAATATACCATGATTTGTAGAAAGAAAAAAAAAGTGTTTATAACTAATCAGCTCAGAGAACAAGACCATCAATTGTAACAGAGGAAGGGACAACCTAAGAAGGCTACTATTTCCATTAGAGTACTAAATAATACCCAAATTTTAGGATTAACCTATTAAAAAATTGAAGAGTTCAGACAGATGAAAATCAAAATATCAGACTGCTTGATAAAGCTAGACTGGAGAAGTAGCTCAAACAAGTCACCAAATGTGCTTTACCCTGGAAACAGGCAGATCTAGCAACCTTGTCCTAAGCCAGCTGGAATCACCTTGTGGCCACTCATCCCAACAAGCCTTCAGACAAGCAGGCCGTGAGCAGAGCGTGTCCTGTGTCCAAGGAGATGTGTGTAGCAAGAGTTTCTTTCCTCAAATGTGCCAGAAAAATTCAGGTACTCCATCCGTTTATGAAGAGTGAAACAAAAGGACAGACATTTTTACAGTCTAGTTAAAATAGGCACACAGAGTGGGAGAGAAATGATGCCCCCCTAATAATTGTCAGGCCAGGGTTCTGTGCATTGTTTTAAAATTTCAATGAGCTGATAAGATTACTTATTTAGCCCCCAATGTTTTTTTAAAGATTTATTTTAGTGTTTTTGTCAGAGACAGAGAGAAGCGGGGAGGGCCCAGAGCAGTCTCCATAGTTGCACGTCATCAGTTTTATAACTCTTTCATTCCACACAGGTGGGTGGTGGCTGCTCAGGGTGGGAACTGGGCTGGGGGCCTCCCACATGGGAGGCATGTCCCCTTGAGCCAGGGGCCAAACCTGGGGGTGAGAACCAAATTGGGGGGCTCCCATATGGGAAGTACACCCCAGTTTAGCATATGGGTCCACATGGGCTGGGGCCAGGATTCAATTCTTGGTCCCCGGGGCTGCAAAGCCACCACTTAACCTGCTAAGCCATCCTAGCTTCCCCAACGTTATAGCTCAAAATTTTTGATCAATTGTAAACAGGTAGACCAGAGCCCTGCTCTCACAGGCCTCACAGTTTATAGGAAGGCAGGTATTAATTATATTACCAAAAAAGTATATGCACATTAAGAAATGTGTATATGTGCTTTGAAGAAAAATACCCGGTACTATGAGAAATAATAATTATAACTCACCTAGCATGGAGGGAGCCAGGAAGTCAGGAAACCTCTCATGAGGAAAGATGTTGGTGCTAAGATCTGAAGGCAAAGATAGGAAGAGTGGTCTCTAGGCAGAGGGAGTGAAGTGTGTAACGTTTCTAAGGTGGAAAGGAGAATGACATCTCAAAGAACAAAAGGGAAACAGTTAGTGTGGGGAGACAGGTGAACAATGGAACATGCTGATTATGCAGGTACTGAAATGCCCCCTTCTTCTTCAAAATCACTAGGAAAGTCTGCACTGAAGGAAATGCAGCAACCAACAGAGACTTTAAGATATTTAAGGCAGGCCAGCATCCAAGAAACAGAAATGATAAGAAAAAAAGAGTTAAAAAGCAAAAATAAGTGCTTTAATAAAAGGAGGGGAGAATTTAAAAAAGGGCTGGTAGAGTGATCAATAGCACTAAATACTCTGAAAAGTCAACTAAGGTGAAACTTGAATACTTATTAGTATAGAGACAGGGTCACCACTGGTCATCTTGTCAAAAACCATCTCAGAGGACTGGGTGGGTCTGAAGCCAGATGGAGCTGAAGAAACGGAAGCAGCTGTTAGCAGAGAAGAGACACGGAGTGTCAGCTGGAGGGAGAAGCAGTCTGGGGCTTTTATTTTTAGATTCATGTAAAGTGCTAGCTGTTCGGAGCCCATTCAAATATTTAATTAAATAACCTCTCTTGTTGTGTTTTCTTTTTTGTTTTGTTCTCTTTTCTTTTCTTTTTCGGAAAGTAAAATCTCCTGACATAAGAATAAAGTCTCTGTCCAAAGGAATCTTGGTTTCCTTGTTGCCATAGAGCCAAGAGAAGAAGTTCTAGCTTTCGACTGTCTCTGCTAGGCTGCTCATTCAGTAAAATTGTGCTTAGTTTCTGTTCTTCAATGCCCTTTTCCACTACAGTACGATAGTTTGTGTATTAACACTTCCGGAGTCAAGGTTACTTATTGAGCTTCTATGATATGCTAGCCTATGATATGAGCTGAAGGCATAACAATTAATAAAGCATAGTGCTTGAATTTAAGAAACACACACACAAGGCCAGAAAACATACCTGAAAACAAATATTTACAAAATAATATTGTAAGTGTATCATTAAAATATAACCAAAAGATAGTATTAGAGGTAGGTTATGAGATTTCATCTGGGCCTGGAAAAGTGAATAGAAATTTGATAGTCTGCTAATGGGTCACAAAGCATCTAGGAGAGAGGGGCTTTTTTTTTTAAGTTATCTCAACTTTGCACCTAATTTTTTTCATTCTTTAACCTGGTTTGTCCTTGAAACCAACAACATGAAATCGTAAGAGATTTGGCCACTGAACACACACACACACACACACACAGAAAAACAATTGGTCAACATAAATAATCCATTTCTATACTCTTATGAGTATCCTACTTGCAATACGCAAGACAAATTCTAATACACTGAAATAACAAAATGTTAAATTTAAAACACATGACCCCCTACTAAGGTTCTCATATTTTAAAAACAGAAATGTAGACAATAAATATCTAAATGGAAGCTTACTTTCCTTCTTCTTTGTTTTTAAATCCTTTGCAGTAAGTTTGGGAGGACAATAGGTAGGTTTAGATAGAAAGCTCAAGAACTGGGAGAGGAATTGAGACGGTAAAAAAAAAATGACTGGTTGATTAGGGCAATACACTATGTATCAAAGAATTTACTCAAGAAACATTCAGGACTTAGGTGAGAACTTCTGTTTGAATCTAAGTAATTTTTTCTCACATAATCAAAGTTAAACATGAAACAATTCTAATGACTGAGTTACCTGGCTGAAAAGTAAAGCTTTCTACATAAAAAAAAAACACCCCAAAAAACTTAGAGAACGACTTCAAAAGTCAGCTTCTTAGAACTCTGAGCACCAAATTGTACTCTCCCTAATCACACTCAGGCTGTGTGACAGAGCATGAGAGTCTTAAGAGAGCATCCTTGCCTCAAAGAGCATGGATGATTCCTGGACAGGACAGGTTGAGCTGGAGTGTGATCTAAGGGTGGGGTATGTACCCCATGAGAAGACCTGCCTGTTTCTACCACCACCTGAATCTTCTTTAATGTTCCCAGGCACCTGGGAGTGTTTCCCTCGAGTGTCCACAAATGGTTCAGTGATAGTGCCACTAGTCTCCTTCTTGCTCCCAGGGAGCAAATGGATCTTTGGATCTGAAACATGAAGCACTTGTTAATACCCAGTTAAGGTACACAGTTTAGAGCTTACAAAGATCCATTACTGTTTTTGCTCCCAGGTGTGTTGATATTTATTGCAAGATGTTAAATGTCATCCTGACAGGGCAAGGTTTTTAACTCCTTTGAGTGCCATGGTTGTGGAACTTCCAGGCATCAGAACCATCTGGAAAGCTTGTTAAAAACCTGATTACTGGTTTCTACTCCCAGAGTCTCTGATTCAGTAGAGCTGAAGGATTTGCTTCTCTAATAAGTTCCCAGCAATGCTGATACTGCTGGTCTGGGACTCCACTTGGAGAAACTGGGTCCTAGGAGATCCCGAGTCTCCTGAAATTCCATGCACAATCTGTATGTATGTGCCTGTGTGGTTTTCATTTTGTTGTAGTTGTTGTTCCTAGAGTGTGCTTTACAGTTTTCACCAGAATCTCAAAGTAAATTAATCTACAAACAAACAAATCCAATAACTTTAAGAACATTTACTAAAGCACAATACCTGATGAAATGTTGATCTCAAAGAAAAGTGAACACACTGTGGGTACATAAAGTAAAAAGTTACTGGATAGAGCAAAGTTAATTCCACAATAGATGCTAAGAGTTGTTGGGTAAGCATTGGGTAATGGTTGATAGGTACAATCAAAATAAAGAGATTTGGATAGGAATTAATATTCTAACCCTATAGAAAT
>PVKE010003651.1:0-52498 GCA_004027555.1 Craseonycteris thonglongyai | reverse complement strand
TAAAAATGTAATCTCTATCATTCAACACTAGAACAGCAATGGACGAAAGGCTATGATCTGACATGGTTTTATGGTATCTGGCCTTCAGTTTACCTGTGTAGAGCCCCCATAGGATAAGGAGATGTTCTGTGTAAAGCCGTGGAGCTCCACAGCCCTACAGGCTGCCCGCCCCACTGGCTGGCCCGTAGGATCTATCGTCTGCTTTTTAGAGGCAGTGAAACACAACAGATACAAGCACGGACTTGTGTCCAGGCAGACCTTGATCAAATCCCAGCTTTGACCTTTACTAGTTACATAGCTTTGAGCAATTTACTTCCACTTCTCTGAGCCTCAACTGCCTCCTCTATAAAATGGGACTGAGAGTCTAACCCACAGGCTTTTCTGGTGATTAAATGACACGTATGGTCCATAAAATCTCTGACAACAATAAAAAAATCAGCAAGTGGTAATGTAGATTAGGTCTTGCTTTTGACTGATGTTACTAGTGGAGTCACACTTGATTACTACACTTAGAAACTAGCATCTAGTCTTCCAACGAGCTATTTCAGACCCAGATTTATTTATTAGGATATAGCTGGCTGCCTAGTTTCCATATAGCTAACATTTCACAAGGGTTGTGGCTCACAGGCTAAGAACAGTTCCCAAACTGTTAGGTCAAGTAATATTCTTTCGTCAGTGCTGGGAGAAAGTGGTGGGCTTGCTAATTGAACATCTGACCAATACATAATTTATTTTCTGAATCTAAGAGACCACAAACTGAAAAAGATAGAGAAATGAGAGGGGAAGGAAAGAAATAAATGACAAAACTCTCTCACACCATGGCTGCCAAATTCTATAGCAAAAGAAGCTGGTGACTGGCTACCTTACTCAAAGTGAAAATGCTTCATGAGGAAGGGGGGGGGACAGTATTAAACATCATCTATGCATTCATTTTGTTTGCATATTATTACATAATGTCTTTTTTATAGAAGAAAAATAAAAAATCATTGCTCAAATTCATAGAGCCAGTGAATGATAAGGTCTGGATTAAAATACAGATCTGTCTTACACCAAATGTCACATGCTTTTAATTAAACCATGCTATCTTTACCTAAATAATTGACTTCTACTTCATAGCATTGCCATTTTAAATAGAAGAAAGAGATGATGCGTATATGGGGAAGAAAAAATCATAATGTACCTGTAACAATTGCAAGTAAGTCAAGAAAAAAGCACATCACACACAAACAGAAGAAAAATTAATTACCAAACACACAAAAACACTTGAAACAAAATGTATGCTCAGTCTCAGACTACAAAATCTTCTTCATCTCATCTGGAACCCACGGTTAGTCAAGCTAAATGACAAAGGCAGTAAGGTCATGGCCCTGTTGAGGGCAGCAGAGAGTTGGAATTTGATGAACACCTTTGACTGTAAAGTTCTGGGCAGAAATGGACACCAACAAAGTCTTGCCAAACAAGATAATGTTGACATTTCAGAATCAGGTGCTTTGTGAAAAGGTAGACAGACCTAGGTTAGGGTAGACCTGGAGACAGGTCTTCGCACTTTGATCCAGGCATTTGCATTTGGGTCAGGGTGTCAAAAGGGTCTGTCTTAACCACAGAACAAATTGCAATAGCTATGAGTCAGAGGAACAAAAAGAGCTGGTGGAGTTAGAGTCCTATGGTGTACATTGTTGGGGGTAAACATGCTTAGCCCTCTTGACTCAGAAAAACAGACAGGCTTGGCTGTGTTCTGTATTTCCTTGTGGCAAAAATATAGAGATGGTTACTTTTGGTTTTATATTCCATCTATAAGTGAAGTCATATGTTTCTTGATTTTTTTCAATCTGACTTATTTTGCTTAATAGGATGGTTTCAAGGTCCATTCATGTTGTCACAAATGGCTGCATTTCATCTTTTCTTATCGCTGAATAGTATTCCATTGTATAAATGTACCACAACTTTTTTATCCAGTCATCTATTAAAAAACACTCATTGTTTTCATGACTTGGTCACCGTGAACAGTGCTGTGATAAACATTGGGGTACATATAGCTTTGTGAATTAAAGTTTTAAAATTTGTGAAACAAACTCATGGACACTGTCAATAGTTTAGTGGTTTCCTGAAGGTAATGGGAGTAGTGGGGTTGTGGGGAGAGGGCATCAAATATATGGTGATGGAAAGAGAACTAACTCTGGGTGGTGACCACATAATGCAATGCATAGACAATGAAATGTAGAATTGTACACCTGGAACCTATTTACATAGGTTGTACCAACCAATGTCACCCCAACAAATGAAGTAATTAAAAAAATTTTTTAAGTATAGAGATGGGAGGGTACAGTCCTACTTAGCTACTTGACTGGCCCTGGAAAGCATATGAACTTGAGGCTCCTAGTTTCAGATGAACATTACTCCAGGAGATAAATAAAATTTGAATCCAACAATACCCATCATTGAAATTTTAGATGTCATAGACATAAGTGGAATTCAGAGCCTATACAATGGAATGAATTAACAGAGAAAAATCTGACACATAAAAAATAAAGACCTTGTCCATATTCTGATTGTATCTTAAATTTATGGGTCAAATACCATGTTTAATCTAGTGAATACAAAGATATATTGGCATGATCATTGCCGTCCAAAAGATTGTGTAGTTGTATAATTGGGGAAATGGGGCTTATACGTAAGAAGGTTTGTAATTCTGTCTTGGCATCTGTTAAATGCCAAGTAAGAGTGTAACTAATAAGGCAAAGAAGTGTTCTGAAGTTCATTGTGGTCTAAAATGATTTAGGTTGGTTTCACAAAACAGGTAGAACATTAACTGGATCCTGGATAAAGGTTAGACTCAGATGGGAGAACAATAGAAATGAGGGTATTCCAAGAATGGAAAATGGCATGAGCTAAAGAGAGCCAGCACAAAGTTGTGAGGCAAGGCTAGGAGATAAAAGAGTAGATCAGGCTGAAGTTGCAAATTCATGTGGAAAGAATACATTTAGGAATTTAAAGAATAATCTCACATTCAGATTTATAAGACTATATATGATATCATGGCTCCTAATCTTTAATTTGGGGAGGTATGATCATCATATGTGTCACCCACTAAATTTTGAGAAAGCCCTTAAAGTCAGGAAAGTGTGTCCTATTTATTATCCTGTGATTTTATGTCCCTACTTTAGTATTTGGAACTTGGTATGCTAAATGAACCAATACAATTTGTTGTCTGTACTTTGATGATTATATTCTAAATGAAATATTTAGTTATCAAAAATCTTATTAGGGCCTTAGGGGCTAAATTTTCAGGTGTGCAATTAAAAACTTATGTTTTTCCTTTTGGAAGTTAAAGCAAATTATGAGATCATAGCTTTAAAAAACTAAACATTATTGAGCAAATTCATTTATCTAGCTTAAGCAAGGCATTTCTTTTCCTCTCACCATATAAAAAAGAGCAGATTTCTCATATTTTTTTATCATTCACTGATGGGCCAAGTAAATTACACAGCTTCTCCAAGCAGCTATGTGGAGTAGACTTGAGTTGTTTTTTGTTTGTTTGTTTGTATGTTTGTTTGTTTGTTTGTTTGTTTTTCTATAAGGAGGATTGATTACTAGAAGGTTTTAGAAGACAAATGTTTATAACTATTAGCAGCACTTGTAGTGCATTGTTCTTAACTAATTGATCACATGTTATGGAATATAAAAGCTCTGCTGTAGAAGAAATGTCTGTGTTTATAATTGAGTATCTGAATGAATGAATGAATGAATACATGCAGAACTGTTGCTGACCACACTCAAGATATTTCTCAAAGTGTAGCCAATAAACTCCTGGCATCAAAATCAGACAGAATGCTGATTTAAAATGTATGTTCTCAAAGGGGAGGTTCAAAACCTTGCATTGTAACGAGTTTCTGGGAGATTCTCACTGCTCTAAATGCTAGAATCTTTGCTGGGGAGTAGGGACGGAGCTGACTGGAAGATATGGCAGTTAATCTAAGAAGTACCATAGTAGATCCTGGTTGTAGACCCGGAAAAGCCAGGAGAGGGAGGAGAGCCCATTATTTGCCTGAGGCTCATGTCCTAAATGTATGCTATGAGGTGATTTGCACAACAAGGGGGTCATGGGAAATAGAGAACAGAGTTTGGTTTGTGCTACTCAGACCTGCCTCCTAGGATCCAGACAAGCAAGGGGTCTGTCACACACCAGCATAGATAATGACTGCTTCCAGTACCGTGTTGCTGCTTTCGGTTTGCTATAGCTCTTTTATTTTTTATTTGTAAAATTGGTAAGTAGTAAAAACCACATACATTCCAGGTGTACAATTCTACAATACATCATCTGATCATCTTTCCAGCCATACTCACTAAGACAGGCTGGTGAGGTATAAGAAGCTTCTGGAAAGAAGACAGAATCCCAAAAGGACAGGTGATAGCAACCAAAGACTGGATCCTTAGAGAAGAATATATGGATTTAATAAGTTGTTTTTGGACTTCTACCTCTAGGTAACAGGAAGCATGGGACATTGGTTCTATAGATAAGGACTAATATACCCAAAAGGGCCCTTGAGGAGGTGAAGCTGACAAACATGAGCACATTGGTTTGGAGGGCACACAAAGCCTAGGCAAGGAATCCAGTAAGACGACCACTGCTAGGGTTTACCTATTATAGCCTGTCCCATTCTTCTGACGGCTTCCACATTTCCTGCCAGCACTGATTATTCCACACTGACTCTCTAAAGTATAGAGACTATGTCTTAGTAATCTTTGTGTTTGCTACTATATATGGTACTGAACTGAACTAAGCAATCTCAGTCTAAGTATACCATCTCATAGTAATAAAATCATACTTGATTTTTAATTCAATGTAAATCATACTTATGAGCCATTTTGTACTATTATCCACCCAATATATATTTATTGAACACATATTTTGTGTTAAACACTGGGAATATAGTGATAAGAAAAAGAGACATGGGAGCAGCCACGAAGGGGAGTGCTGTACCCCGGGAAACAGATACAAAGGACGGAGTGTTCAAGGGCATTTCAGGCAGAAGAATAACACAAGCAAAGAAGCAGAGGCCACAAAGAAAACTGTGTCCTCCATGTAGGTGTAGTAAGGGTCACATGTGGTAGAGCAATAGGTCTGAAGGAAAAGCATTGTTGAATGTCCTGCAAAGGAGTTTCATACTTAGCTGACAGGTACTAGGGAGCCATTGAAAGTATTTAAGCAGGTGAGTTGATTGACCAAATCTGGGTTTTATAAAACAAACTTTATAATAAAGTGCAGCATGAACTAGCAAAGGCAGATCCTCGAGATAGGTTAGGCCTTATTACAATACTCCAGGTGAAAGGTGATACAGACATGAGTGAAGGATGTGACAAAGGGGATAGTCTAAAAAGGCCAAAAGGGCCACATAGGAGATAAAATTCAAAAGCCTTGTCACTGGACAAAAAAGGAAAAGAATAAAGAAGAGTTGAAAATGTCCCTATCCTCAAAAACTACCAGTGATGTTAGATGGCCACGAGGCTTATGGGGGGGCGGATGGGAGGAATCACTTCATAAATTCTGTGAATTCCTAACCACTATGCTGTACACATGAAACTAATATAAAATAATAGTGCATGTCAACTATAATTGAAAACATATATACAAGTCTGACAATTAAGTTTGTGAACTTTCCACCATGTGTTTATGTTGGCAGCACTATACAAACAACTCTGTAAGGTTTCATAATCTTGGTATATCAGCGTCTCATAGCTGTGTTCATGTCAACACTTGGTGGTGTCTTACTGAGTGGCATTCATTATTGTGTGTTTTTGTGTGCCATCACAAGAATGTTAGATCTTGAATTAGAGCAAGAAACAAACATCAAATTTCTTATTAAACTTGGCAAGAGTGGAAATGAAATCAGGGACATGTTAGTCCAAGTTCAAGGGGATAATGTCATGAAGAAAATGACAATGTACAAATAGATTAAAAGTTTTTCTGAGGGGAGAGAAAGTGTCAAAAATGAAGAGATGTCAGGGTTGCCAGTAACAATCAGAACTGATAAAAACATTGCAAAAATTCATCAAATTGTGCATCAAAATCATCAGCTAACTATGAAAAGCATAGCTGACCAAGGAAACATCAATAGAGAAATGGGAAAATTTTAGCTGAAAATCTTGGCATGGGAAAGGTGTGTGAAAAAATGGTCCCCAAGGAGCTCACTAATGAACAAAAGCCAAGGAAAGTCGAAGTTTGCCAAGACCTTTTGGAGAGGCAAGGCCATGTTTTGGGCCATGTTATCACTGGTGAAGAAACATGGGTGTACCAATACAACCCTGAAAGAAAGCATCAAAGTGCACAATGGATGTCAGCCAATTCTCCATGACCAAAACAGTTCTGTCAGTCCAAATCCAGGGTCAAAACAACGTTGCTAACCTTTTTTGATATCAGAGGGATTGTTCATGATGAATTTGTACCAACTGTACAGTTAACCAAGTTGACTATTTGGAAATGCTACAAAGGCCGCCTGAAAAAGTTAGACAAAAACTACCTGAACTTTTCACCAACACAACAATGCACCAGCTCACAAGGCACTGTATGTGAGGGAATTTTTAGTTAGTAAACAAATAACTGGATCAGAATACCCACCCTACTCACCTGATCTGACCCCCTGTGACTTTTTTCTTTACCTGGAGATACATGAAACATTGAAAATAAGACATTTTGATGGCATTCAGGACACCACAGGTAACACGATGATGGCTCTGAGGGCCATTCCACAAAGAGTTCCAAAATTTCTTTGAAGGGTGGACCAGGCACTGGCATTGTTGCACAGCTTCCCAACAGGCATAGTTCGAAGGTGACCATAGTGATATTCAGCAATGAGTTATGTAGCATTTTTTTTAGATGACTTCATGACCTTAATTATCAGACCTCATTCCAGGATATAAAGTACAGCATAGGGAGTATAGTCCATGGTATTATAATAGCTACATACCATGTCAGACGGGTAGTAAATTTGTTAGGTTTATCACTTTGTGAGGTATGTAAATATCTAATCATTTTGTTGTTTTGTACACCTAAAACTAATTTTTAAAATACATACAATTTTTAAAAAGAAAAAAATAGAACGCTACCCTCATGAATACGTGGATGAGTGAGTGTCATTAATTAAATATATCACAAAGAGAAA
The DNA here is from genome assembly GCA_004027555.1 of Craseonycteris thonglongyai. NCBI lineage: Eukaryota > Metazoa > Chordata > Mammalia > Chiroptera > Craseonycteridae > Craseonycteris > Craseonycteris thonglongyai. The sequence goes on along the minus strand of PVKE010003651.1, from coordinate 45,338 downwards.
GAGTCTGTGAAGAGTCTCTACAAAGCAAGCCGACACATTCGGTCCTAATTCATTGCTGACACTGCAGTTATGAGATCCCATTAAACTCAGTGACTTGGTCATAGGCCTCAGCTGCTCTGAGCTCCCCCAGTGGACCCCCATTAGTTAACCTCATCAGATACAAACTCATTTCTTCCTAATCCAACTAATATTTGTTGGATGCCCGCTTTGTCATAGTCATGGCAGTAGGTGGCATGGGTAGATTAAATGCTGAATTAAAATGCAGCTCCTGGGGAAGCTGGGATGGCTCAGAGGATTAAGTACTCCCTTTGCAGCCCCAGGGTCTGGGGGTCAAGTCCCTACCCCAGCCCATTCAGAGCCATATGCTAAACTGGGGTGTGCTTCCCAAGTGGAGGTTCCTAGTTTAGTTCTCACCGGGGTGAGCTTCCTATGTGTGGGAGGCCCCCCATTCAGCGCCCAGCTCTGAGGGCATGTGTCCCAAGCAGGAGGCCCCAGCCTGGTTCCCACCCTGCGTGGCCTCTGCCCACCTCTGTGGAACAGAACCATGTCTAAAACTGATGATGTACAACTGTGGAGACTGCTCTGGCCTTTCTCCCTTCTCTCTGCCCCTCTCTGTCTCTCTCTGTCAAAAACAATAAAAGAAATCTGTAAAAAATAAAACAATTTAAAAAATAAAATAATGTAGCTCCTAGCTTTATGAAGCTTACAAGTTAAGGGTCACTGATACATTCATCTTTCCCGTAAGCCAGATCACATGCTGGGCACTTGATACACAAGATGAATAACTTATGCTACCAGTAAACCCACGTACAGAAATGAATTAAATGCTGATGCTGCTTTAAGACTAAAACTAACTCTTACAATTCTCTATTTCAGATATTAGCTCACTGAAACAATTTTATTTTTCTTACTTATTTTTAGAAAGAGGAAATATATAATTTTAAACACAAACATTTGAACTTATCTATTTTATGTAGCGATCGCACATAAATATTTCATATGGGGAAAAAAAATTCTGCTGTTCAAAAGTGAAAGTGTAGCTTGACAGTTTAAAAACCACTGGACCAAAACATGGAGGCTCCCAGTGACCCTGGATGCTGCTATGTCACATGTTGCTATGACAGAGCCACTGCACAATTTCTATACAATTCTGTGACCAACTTCAGTTTTGCACAAGATCGTCTACACCAAATATGATCCACAAGATGCAAAAAACAGCTCCTTAATTCAATTTTAAAAATTCAGTCACCCATATACTTTTTCCTCTAAGACACCAGCCAAGTGTTTGGACTGATTTTTTTCCAGAGAATTTATTGGTTCACATTACATAGACAAGAACTTTATGTCCAAAGAACTTAGAGTTTCCAAGCAAGGTGATGATGCAATGAGACATTTTGACCAAATTCCATCCTGGATTTGATGAATCCACCCAAACCAAGAGGAGTGGCTGCTGCTGGTTTGAACTAGTTCTTGAAGCAGCAGATCATACGACAAACATCACTGGACTAGAGATGTGGAAGCCGGTTTTTTACCCTCACTCTGCTACTAACTAGCTGCGAGTCCTGGGCTAACTGCCACACATTTCCTCACCTATCAGTGAACTATTTGAACTAATTGATTTTAGAAGCTCCACCAACTTTTAAAAATTGACAATCCTAAGACCGGCTCTTAAAGAACAATTCTCCAACTTTGCCATTCTGGGTTAACATGATAAGGTCACACTAAAATTTTATGTTCCTGGTAATCACGATTAATTAGTAGAAATCTGTGGCATAAACAATTAATCATAGTGCAACAAGGATTATAAAAGCTAGCCAGATGGTGATGAGATGAACTAAGAGAAGAAACTTTCTTTCCACTTCCAAGTCCCTGCTTCAAGTGTTCGTAGGCTTCTCTAAATTGGGTGATTACCAGCAAATCATTAGTCATTTCTGCAAGCAGTGCCCATCCTAGGCTCAGCCTCGGCTTTGAAAAACTCCAGTCTGGTCTGAATTTCCTTTGGAGCCCAGTTGAAAACATGTTGTTGATGGTAGTGAGATTTACTTATTTCTGTGTTTGAGGACAAAGAGACTGCTGACAAGCAGGGTGGAAAGAAGGCTTTCCAAAGCTGATGGAGCGTATCAGGTCCAAAGTGCCTCCTGTTTGCTGTAACGCTAAGGAGGCATTTTATGGGACAGAAGGAAAGCAAGACTTGCTAAAGACCTCCCACTGTTTGTGCCTCACTCTGGCTAGGAAATAGGAGAGTTTATGAAGCTATATTCATTCCTTCTTGTCTGCATATGTTGGAGTGCCTTCCCCCTCAGAAACTTCAGGTTAGAATGTACTTTGAATGTCAATAGATCTAAGTTTTTGAAATCTTGGTGGAATCTGGTCTCTGTCCTTCCTGTGCTTTTCCTTAAATACTCATTGCCTCCCCCTTTCTTGTTATTTAAGGGTGTAGATTCAATTCAATGGCTCAATATGGAATTATTTTAACCTTCACAGTAATTTCAGATAGAAATAGGACCCTCAGGGTAAGTTTGCTTATGTGAAGTGGCACATTCTGTCCTCCAACCTATGTACAGATATTTATGATTTTGTTTTACACCTGGATTCATTCATTCTGGATCTCATGCCGGCGTGTGGCCCCTCAAGAAAACGAGAGGGGCTTTATATCACAAATAGAGACCCCCCCACCCACACCTACATTTTTCCCAAGAGTTTGGCCTAGATGAAACTGTAGGAAAAGGCCTAATAAAGGACATGAGTGTTTAACCTAACTAAAACAAATGATTAACTAAAATGTGAAGAGAAAAACAATAACAGGAACCAACAATGGTATGAACACAGATGAATCATCTGTCAACCCTTCCTGATTGACGTCAGACTGGCTGCAAATGGTGTTTTACAAGTTAAGGACAAGGTGACCTCCAGGCTCACAGGCTACTGCTTCTTTCAATCCCCCCCCCCCACACACACCCGGTAAAAAGGTATACAGATGCACAGCAAGGGGGTTTTAGCAAGTCAAGGTCCAAATTTCAGAATTGCTGCACTTAGGAGGTTTAGATTACCTAAATTTATTTTAAGAAAAAAAAAGGTAACAGTATCAAAATTTCAAAACAAAAATTTCTATTTCTACTACCTGAATACCTTCATTTTTTTTATTTTTTTTTTTACTCTTTCCACTCTGCTTCTATCACTATCACTCTGTTCTGCTTTTTCCCCTTAGGGCACTTACTATCACCTGATGTGCCATAAATTCATTTATTATCTGTCCCCCACTGCCACTAGAATGTAAACATTTTGAGAACAGGGACTGTTTTTTATTATTAGCTACTTTTTTTTTTTAAGATTTTTGTTAAACAATGTTAAACAATGTAGGTAGCATACAACATCATATCAATTTCAGTTGTACACCATAGTTGTTCAACATTTGTATACCTAAAAATGTTGTCAGCATAAATCATTAAGCGTCTGACACTATACTATGCTATCACAATATTATTACCTATGTTCTCCATGCTGTATGTTACATCCCCGTGAATTATTTGTTCTATACCAGGAAATATTAACCCCTTATTCCCCTTTACATGTATCCCCCTTTTAAAAATGTTTCAATTACAGTTCACATTCAATATTATTTTGTATTAATTTTAGGTGTACAGCATAGTCATTAGATATTTGGATAATGTAAGAAGGAATTCTCCTGATTATTCTAGCACTCTCCAGGCACTATACACAGCTATTATCATATGACTATCTACATGCCCTATGATTCACTTTACATCCCCATGACTGTTTTGTAACTACCAATTTGTACTTCTTAATCTCTTCACCTTTTTTATTCTATTCCCCAATACCCTTCCCATCTATCACCCCAATAAATTTCGTTACCCATCTGACACCATACATAGTTATTACAGTAATACTGACTCTATTCCTTGCGCTATACCTTTATCCCCATGACTACTTTGTAACAACTAATTTGTACTTCTTAATTCCATCCCATTTTTCATCATCCCAGGACCTCAATCTCCACTTCCATCTGGCAACAATAAAAATGTTCTGTGTATCTATGAGTGTGTTTCTGTTTTATTTATTTTGTTTTTTAGATTCCATTTATAAATAAAATCACATTGCATCTGTCTGACACTCCACTCAGTACAATACCCTCCAGATTCATCCATTCTGCTGCAATTGGCAAGAACCCATTTTCATCCATAGCCAAGCAATATTCCATTGTACAGTGCATTGTCAGTTACCCATCACCCATGGGCATTAGTAGATACTAGATAAATGTAAATGGACTGTTTGTTAATCAAAACTCAAGCAACCAGCATTTGAGTTCTGGTTACTGGAGAGCTTACTATATATACAAGGGCTGTCTGGCAAAAATCCAGCCATAAATGCCTCTATTTTTCATATTACATGGCTGGATACTTTATGGACAGCCCTCATATGTACCACCGCCTCTTCATTTGTCCATTCATCCATGGACATCCAGACTGCTTCCATATCTTGTTTATTGTAAACAATACTGCAGTGAACATACGAATACCAGCCCCTCGAAGTGGCACTTTGGGCTTCTTTGGATTAACATCCAGAAGTGGAATTACTGGGTCCTTTTTTGTTTCATGTTATAGTCTTTGTTTTAAAGACTATTTTGTCTGGTATAAGTTCTACTATCTCAGCTTTTTTTGTTTTGTTTTGTTTGTTTCTATTTTCATTAAGTAACTTTTTCCATCCCATTACTTGCAGTCTGTGTGAGTCTTTCAATCTCAAGTGAGTGTCTTGTAGGTAGTATAGGTTAGGGTTTTGTTTTCTTGCCAATTCAGCTGCCCTATGTTTTTGATTGGAGCATTTAATTAATTTACATTGAAAGTAATTGTTGATAGATATGTAGTTATATCATTTTATTATTCCCCCACCCCCCTTTTTTTAAGTCTCTCTAACATTTCTTGTAATACTCGTTCGGTGGTGACGAACTTTCATTTGGGAAGTAATTTTTTGTTTCCTCATTTTGGCTGCTGCTTGGTGTTTTTTTCTATGTTTGGGGTAGATCTTCCATGTCTTCAGTCTTGTTGTGTGGCCTTACGTAGTAGGTGTCCTGTGGGGTCCAGTAGCACAGTCTCCCTGGTCACCTGAGCCTGGTGCTCTAGGAATGTACTTTGCATAAGGCCTCCTGTTATAGTTGAGACTTGATTGCTGTTGGCATGTCAGTGGGTGGGAATGACCTGCAGGCTGACTGGCTGTAGGGTTTTGCCATGTCCACACCTTATGGGCTGCTCGCAGGGGGCTTACCACACAGTGAGATTTGCCCTCGCAGACTCTGGTGTCTGTTGAGACTCCTTATTGTGTATGGCACTTGTGGGTGGTGGTCTGCTGACGTCTAAAGCTAACCTCCAAGTCTGTTGGTTCTGGGGTCTCTTGCACGGGGCTCCAGTGCAGGCCCCGGTCAGCTACCACCTGTGATTGGCCAGAGGCTATCTAGTAGGAACTACAAAGAGATCCATGCTTGGTTGTTACCTGTGCTGGACCTGGAGGCACATTGGAGGAGCCAGGCTGTGAACTGAGGACAGCTGTCACCAGTACCAAGTCTGGGGTCACTCTGCAAAGAGCCAGGACATATGAGAAGCCTGCTGACATCTGCCCGCACCCTTAAAATGCAGCCACTAATAGAGTCTTCCGTGTTACACAGTTGAGTGTGGCAGGGTCTCAGTGAGTCACCAGGGTAGAGCCAGCTGAGCTCACCAGACCAATTCAGATTCCGATTTGACCATGTGCATGGAGGGAGGACTTGACATAGGAAAAATGGCACCTGCCTGCCAACTGCAAGAGAGGAGGACCCCCACACAGAAAAAAGTGTCAACTGTCCCTCCAGTCCTCGTTCTGAAGCCACACAACTCAGTTTTTCCCCATACATTCCTGACATGCCCCTAGTCACTATCCCTCCACTGCAGCCCAGGGTGGGTGCCTATAAACAAGTGAGTCTTTGAGTGGGCCCTTTAAGAGGATATCTGGGTTTCCTACAACCTTTTGTCCCACCAAGATGGTCAGAATCCCCACTGTTTTTCACAGCCAGCTCTAGGGGTTCATCTTCCCAGCACTAGTACTCCAGGCAGGGGCCACTTGTGCAGGGCTCGGTCCCTGGCTCCTCCATGGGGAGCCTCGGTGGTCAACATCTCTCACAATTTCCATCGGCCACACTAAGGTCTGGAGCCCATTTCGTGTATCCACACCTCCTACCAGTCTCAATATGGCTTCTTTTTTTATATCCTTGTTCATAAAAGTTCTGTTCAGCTAGACTTAAGATGGTTCTCCAGGTTGATTTTTCTATAATTTAGTTGTAATTCTGATGTGTTGAAAGGATCAGACAAGCACAGCATTTATCTACTGCCATCTTGGATCTCTAGGGATTTTTCTTGTTATGTTCACAGCATATGGGGCACTGCTGAACTCACAGAAAGTATCAATCCATGAATGAATCTAATCCAACACCTGTTTGAGGTTACTCACTAAATATTTGTTATGTGAATTAATAAATAAAGGAATAATTAAGTCTAAAAAGAAGAAAAGAGACAGATTAACATACTGCTTATAACAGGACATCAATACATTTTCACTAATGTTATTGTCATTGTTTATATTATTAATTAAATTATTGTCCATGATTTTAGATGATAGCTGACACCTGAGACAATGTCCTAGAGCTTCCCCACACTCTTGACTTTGATTCTCTCCTACATAGATGATAAACACATCCTTTCTTTGTTTAGACAGTAAAGGAAAAGTCTATTGAATGGGAAATAAAGGCAGTGATAAGAAGAAGCTCTGTTAACAGCTTGATAGTTAGTAGAAATGTGGGGACCGATTTACCAATTTTTTTCAGAGAACATTTTGAGATTCTGGTTTGCTTGTTTGTTTGTTTATTTGTTTTAAGATTTATTTTTATTGTTTTGAAAGACAGAGACAGAGACAGAGACAGAGAGAAGGGGGAGGGCCCAGAGCAGTCTCCATAGTTGTATATCATCAGTTTTTGACCTGGTTTTGTTCCACATCGGTGGGTGGGGGCCGCACATGGTAGGAATTGGGCTGGAGGCCTCCTGCATGGGAAGCATACCCCCTCAGGTCAGGAGCCAACGGGGTTGGGCATGGGGGCAGGTGAGAACTGAACTGGGGGCCTCCAGCATGGGAAGCAACACCAGTTCAGCATATGGGTCCTTACGGGCCGGGGCTGAGATTTAATACTGGGTCACCAGGGCTGCAAAGTGATCACTTAACCTACTGAGACAACCCAGCTTCCCCAAGGTTCTGGTTATTTAAACACATTATATATCCATCTGATGGTTGGATGGATGGTTGGATGAATGGATGGATGGATGGCCTGGGGATGGTTCACAGGCATTTTGTTTTGTTTCGTTTTTTAAGAAAAAAACAGTTTTAAAAAATATATTTAAAAATTTTTCAGCGTTCCATTAATTATTAGTGTTTATTATTATAGAGTTCCTTGGTTCAGCCAAGACCTTGTATTTAACATTTTTTTTTAATTTATTTTTCATTTTTGACAGAGACAGAGAGATACAGAGAGATGCAGAGACAGAGAGAGAACTGAACTGGGTGAGCTCCCAGTTCAGCATATGGTTCCGCACGGGCCGGGGCCGGGGCCGAGATTCGATCCTCGGTCCCCGGCGCTGCAAAGTGAGCGCTTAACCCACTGAGCCATCCCGGCTTCCCCCAAGGCCTTGTATTTAATAAAGACAAATAAAGTAATAGTTTTTAAAACATTTCTTTAAGGAGAAGCAATTTTATTATACAGTGGCAAGTCATACACAAATGATCCAGTTTTATAAATTGGGTCTAATTTTACATGATCACTTGAGCATACCTTAGCCAAGCAGGCCTCAGAGTGCATAATAATGACCTTCATTCTACACAATACTGGGTAAAAAGGGTCCTGAGAAAAAGTGAGGACTGGTGAGACTATGGGAATTATACTGGATGCAAAGGGACACATGGAGTCCTTTTGCCCTCATGACCCTGTAGCACAGGATCCTAACCTGAGATTTCAACTGTATATGAAGAGGAAGGCCGGCACTTAGGGTGTTTCCTCTCCTTCTCTCCATTAACGTAAAAGTGACAAGGGTTGCCTGGGAGAATAAGGAGGATTTCTAAGTATTTCAGTCTGGAATCTCAGGATGACTGTATAGAGTCTTGTGCCAAATAACCCAGGCTCTTGATTTTTTAGTAGATGTGAATCAAGAAACTAGAATTATATGAATGAATAAAAACACTATAAAATTCAGGACTTATACTAAGAATTATCTCATGAACCTCTTGGACTTCATTTAGATTTGTGTAAGGCGTAGATGATAGATATGCTTATAAGATACAACGTCTACTAATAGATCTATTACCTTCCTAAGATTATGCTGAGTGAAATAAATTAGGGGTCTGATTTCCACATGTGTAGTAAAGAGTACTGGACATAATGTATATAATTCAAACACAGCGTGAGTCAGGAACTCTGTCCTAGACCTGGCTCTGTCACTGCTACGCTGAACACCCTACAATCAGGCAAAGTTTCTGAGTTTCTACTTACTTCTTTGCAAAATGAGTGAACAAGGATCAGGTCGTTCTAACACTCTATGATGATAGTTCTAGTTTTCTCATTAATGACCAGAACTAACTATACTAAGGCTTTACCAGAGGCCAAGGTGGTCCAGATAGGACAAGAATATTACTGAAAAAGAATTCAAAGGAAATTGCAAAATTATATAAATATAATAGAACCACTATAATAAAGATTAAAGTAGTAAGAGCCATGGAGGGAAAGATGGAAGCAGGAGAAAAGTTATAGAAAGATCTACATAAGGATAGATAGTGCAATTGAGTTTCCTGATAGTCAAAGAAGTTGGGCAATAGAATAATTTTAATTCTCAATAGCTAACAAAAAAAAATCACAATAGTTGATCAAAGCAGAGATGCTATAAAGTAACTTTAAAATCTAAATAGAATGAATTGTCTGGTTTAATATGTAAGAAATGGTGAAAAAACACAGGTGACAATATTATCAGTTTTTAAAGCTCCAAAAATGTCTTTCATGAGCTTTTATTTATTTATTTATTTATTTATTTATTTATTTATTTATTTATTTATTTTATTGTTAAATTTAATGGGGTGACATTGGTTGGTAACAATTAGATAGTTTCCGGATGCACAAGTCCACATCACATCACCCATGCATCGCATTATGTGCCCACCTCCCCGAGCTTTTATTTTTTTTAAATAGGTCTCGATAACAGCTTCTATAATGGCAATGATAACAATGAACCAAGAGGTCTAAAATACATAATATAGCTATATTGCTTTCTGATTATCTAATTTAGTAAAGAGATATACTTTTGATGGCCAGTATTTCCTTTACAAAACTCTCCTCAAATATTAATCATCTCAGACTGACTTTGATATAATGTAGACAATTATTGGACAAGGCATATATATATACACACACACACACACACACACACACACACAATGAGGAAACACAATAAATGGTTGATGCTATTATTATTAAGCTCTTTCAATTTATATGTAGTTATTAATTAGAATGACTTTACATTTAAACAAACAATTTGTCATAGACTTCACCACCACTGATATGCTATCTGAGTGGCCACAGTTTACTTAGCAAATGGTTTGGAATTTTTCGGGAGGCAGCCAAACTTTGTAGTAATCATGTTTCTCTTGAGGAGGAAAGATGAGTTGGTGAAAAATATAAATATGGGTTATTATTTAGGATCATCTGAGAGGAGTCCATATGCTCAGGGTTGTGTAGCTGAAACAGAAGTTTTTATGAGCTTGTGAAGTTCCTTGAGCTTACCCTGGTTTGTGAATGGATAGGGTCATGTGTAATATATTTTCATATAGAATATAGTACACGTTTACTGCTCCAGATATGGACAAATAAAGCAATTACATAATATAAATGCTTAATTTTGTTTGACAATAATAATTCTATAGATGACACCAGAATTTCAATAATATAGCATTTTAGCAACAAATTTCATTTGTAAAACAAACAAAAAAGGCTTAATTCTCTTTAAAAAATAATATAGTATTCTAATAATTGTTATAGGAAGTAAAATCTAATTGCCAGTTTTCTTAAACAAAACAAAAATCCTCATAGAAGCATATCTTCCACTTCCACCAAAATGTGCATTACAGCATTATTTTACAACAAGGAAAATCTAAAAACATGAACCACAAAAGGGAAATAATTAAGAGGATTTTGGTTATACCAGTTAGCTACTGCTGCATAACAAAATGCCCCAGAACTCTTTAGCTTGACACAGTAAGCATGTGTTTTAGATCACAAGTGAACAAACAAGCTGGGTGTTTCTTCTGGTCTCAGTTGGACTCCTTCATACAACTGTGGTCAGCTGACAGGTCAACCAGGAGCTGACTAATCTAGGACAGCTTAGCTTCGATGGCTGGGTTGACTGGTTTCCTCTCCACGTGGTTTCTCAGTCTCTAGTAGACTAGTTTGGGATTTATCTCATGATGATGGTCTATAGCAGGGTTTCAAGAAGGCAAGCAGAGGTACACAAGGTTTCCTGAAGCACAAGCTTAGAATCTGCACATCATCACTTCTGTTACATTCTCTCGGCCAAAGTAAGTCACAAGATCAGCCATGAACTAGAAATTAAACTTCACCCTCTGACAGGAGCTAAAAATCATGAAAAAAAGTGTGAAAGGGGAAAAATTAAAAGCCATGTTACAATCTACCACAGTGGCTTCTTATTCATTTGATGAATTACTATCTAGTCATTAAAAATGAAGGCTATGTAACAAGTTTAGAAAATTAACAGAACAAAAAAAGTGTGTTTTAACTTTTATGACAACCATATAAGTATACACACAAAAGATTACAGGAGAATATCTCCCCTGATTTAGTCATACAATGAAAGGGGGGTTCACTCCTGTGCAAGTTGTATAAAGATGGCAGAATCTGTGTTTTTAACAATTTCAAACAAAAAATGTTCTGACAGCTTTAGTGGAGACCCCAAACATCATATCACATCTTCATGCAACATAAGCCACATTTTAATCCTTTTGTTGGATTCAGCTAAAGTACTCAGTGGATGAATAAAAAAATTATGGAGGTGGAGAAGCAAATGACCTTTTTTTTTTTTTTTTTGCTTTTTTAGACAAAATGATTCAGCAGACAAGTTTTATGCCATACAATTCAGCTGACAAAGGGAATTTAATGTGACATAGTATGCTTGTTATTTCTAGGAAAATAGAGTTAGAGTACAAAGCAGAAAGCCTTTGCCTGTTAAAGTACTTTGAACAGGAATGAAACCTTTCATTGAATGACTAAATCGGTGAAGATTATCTCCTCAGTTGGAATTTCCTTTTGTCTGCACGTGTATTCTGCAGACATCTGTTCTTGCACTTGGCTCAGTAGCTGAGTTCATGAATGAATGACTGAGTTCAAGGTAATGCTGAATATTGTATTGAAGATACTACGTATGTACTGATTTCATGGCCTTTGACTCCTTCTGAGGTCAGTCATTGAACGGTACATTGAACTCAGTCTCATGGGTTGATGTTAGCCACCATCGACATTGTCCTCACTAGTTTTGATTCAGTGCTGCTGTAATTCTAATTCAAACTTTCTCTGGAGTACAGGTTCTTTAGAATTGCTTTAAACAGGACTCGCATGTGGCATGATTGGCAAACAAACTGTGACATATCATGGGAAGTTGAATGCAGGTTTACACTAGTGATGAACCCTCATACACAGCCAAAATTCACAGTTCTTATGGGACAGAATTACAGAAATTCAGAGCTGGAGGGCAATTTAAAGTCTGAGGAAAATCAGATCCAGAGGAAAATGCTATTTGTATACAAAGTTTCTGTCCTAAAATGAGTTGCATTAAAGTTCCTCCAAACCTTATCTCTATTGTTCTGTTCACCCTGAGGATTTTTTGTCCTCCTACAGAAAGCAGAGGGGGAGCCCCAAGACCCCCAAGAGTTGGTGTGGAGTTACTCCAGGCAAGAGGAGAATCGTTCTGTTGAGGGCCATATCACTTTCCATTTCCCTGTGTATACTTTCAGGGCCACTAGTTCAGAAAGACCTGTGAAAGCTGTCAATCCTTCATCTAGCCCCACACCCTCTCCCCTCCTTCCCAGATTCTTGGTTTAATCCTCTAGTCTAGCCTAGAACCTAGATGTCCCCAAGCCCTGTCCTCTCTTTTCCTAGCAAGACATATACTCAGAGCACAATGCTATATATATCTTTTAATCTCAAAGTACAAATCCTATTCAAGGGATTTGCATGTCCACAAGAATTGAATCTTAAAGAACGGGAACTCTTACAGGTTAGATTTCATGTAGACACCCATGGAAGGGGCCCACAATCACATGGCTATGAGGGCCTAGAATGTAACTTGGAGTGATGCAAGCTGGGGGCAGCAGTGAGGTGCTCCAGTGAGGCTCCTTTACAGCCAGGTGGGGAGTCAGGGTGGTGCCCTTTCCACCTCCTGACCACACTCTTCACCCTCTGGTGCGAGAACCAAGTGATCCTTTTGGGGGAAGTTCTGCTCATATTGGTCTCTATTATTTTTTCAAAAGAAGTTGGAACTCTAGGTCTTATATGAAATCTTCTCATTGCTAAATGCTGGGAACTGACTTCAGTTATAGAAATTCTTTGGGGGGGGTATCATTGTCATCTATAGGCTGAAAATGGCCCTCGGGGTGCCCTTTTATGACCTCTGCTAAGAATGGACATTTGGAGAAAAGTGGAACAAAGTTCAGCAGAGTAAACTCTCCAAACTACAGTGTGTGTGCATGTATGTGTGTGTGTTGGGGTGGGAGGTGTTAGAGTATGAAGGAGACTTATTAGCATCTCCCAGGATGGAGCAAATAGAGGAAATGTAGGATTTTTATTTCGTGTTTTTTAAAGGGAGACTTAAAAAAAAATTTTTAAGATTTATTTTATTGTTTCTTTGTTGGTTGGTTTGTTTTGTTTTTTTGATGAAGAGACAGAGAGAAGCAGGCTGATGGGAGCCCAGTGCAGTCTTCATTGTTGTACATCATCAGTTTTTCACATCGTTTCATTCCACACAGGTGGGCTGGGGACACCAGGGTGGGAACCAGGCCCGGGGCACCCCCCATGCCTCCAGTGATCTGGGGGCTGAACTGGGGGCCTCACACATGGGAGGTTCACCCCAGTTCAGCATATGGGTTCACACAGGCTGGAGCCAAGACCAGGACTCGATAGTTGGACCCTGGGGTTGCAAAGTGAGCACTTAACCCACTGAGCCATATGGACGTCCCTAAATTTTTTTTGAAGATTTTTTTTTGTATGGAGAGAAGGTGGGAAAGAGAGAAGGGGGAGGGCTCAGAGCAGTCTCCATAATTGTCCATCTTTAGTTGTGACGTGGTTTCATATTACACAGGTGGATGTGGGGCCCCGAGGGGCAGGAGCCATATGGGGCCTTCCCGCATGGGAGGCGAGAACTTTGCCCTCATTCCATCCCACTGGTTACCAGTTGTGCTGCTGTCCAGCATATGGGTTTGCATGGGACGGGTCAGGGATCCAAACCCTGACCTTGCAACTGTGAGGCAAGTGCTCAACTGCTGAGCTATCCCAGCATCCTGGAAACATGATTTTTATATGTGTAACCCCGCCTTAGTGAGTGGCCACCCACATGTGTCCACCCACTTGGGACCATGTGTGCCGTGAGCAGAGGAGTCAGGCCAAATGAGGTTTAAAGCCACAGATGTGGGGTTATCACACAGCCACACTGTCATGTTCATGTCTACCCTCCAATCGTTTCCTGGGTGTCGAGAAGGAAACGGTCGTACAGATATGGCCAGGAGTCTAGCATCGTAGAATGTGAGTGCTCTAAAGAATCTTAGCAATCATCTGTTCAACCTTGTCATTTTACACAGGTCATCTAAGCCCAGAGAATGAGGGCTTTCTTGCTAGATGTCATACAGCTGATTTAAGGCTACAGTGATTTTACACCTCGAACCCCAGTTGCCCAGTATAGAGCTTATTTTGAGAAGCTTTTCCTATCCCTCCATCCTCATCCCAGGAGGAATTATCAGGGCATTTGTGAAGTAAAAAGTCAAATATACCTTCATTTTGTTATCTTCATAAGAGGTTTCATACCAAAAATTTCACAAGGGAAGAAAAAAAAATCTGTTTTCTCAAATCATGTACCCTTATTTGGCACTCAGAAAAGAGAGACACCTGATTACTGTATGCTTTGTGTAATTATGGTCAAGACTTTAGCAAGTACACATGCCTGCCACCACAAAATGCTCACTTCATACACACTGCTGCCTTTAATCAGCATTATTAGCGCCCTCTGACAGCTGGAGAGAGTGAGGCTAATTTTAGAGATTGAGGAATTTGCCCAAATGTTCAAAATTATGAAGTGATAGAGCCAGGATTTGAACCCACATAGTCTGACTGGAGCCCTAACATAATAAATATGGTCCTATACTGAGCTTTTACCCCCTGACTCTCCCAAGAGATATTTGCTTTCAAAGCTCCATTTTCCAGAAAACTGACCACCTTCTTGACTTCTAGGGAGCTGCCCCAGGCCCCAGGCCCCAGGCCCTTACGCAAAACACTCCTCTGAGCGCATTTATCACACAGGTTTCAAAACACTCCTCTGAGCACACTTTATCACACAGGTTTCATTTCTTTAGGCTTCAAAATGTGGTCTTCCCTCATTATGCCAATTAAGCAGGAACAGATGGTCTTCTACTCAGCAGTTAACCATTTAACATTTATGGAAGAAAATCCTGGAAGGTTTATTTCAAATACGAAAGTGTCAGCCCAGAGGAAAAATTTTTAACTAACTATGGGAGGAGCACAGGGGCAGTGTTCTAGCGGAAGATGTTCTGCGTTTTAACCAAATGTTATGGATGTGTACCCTGTAATGCCAGAATGTCTTGATCCCAAAAGAATACACAGAAACCGAAGATGTAATTGGATTCATCGTTTTGACACCTAAAAAGATGACAAGAAACCTTTAACCCACTGATAATCAGCCCAGTGCGCTGTCATTGTGTGTTGCTCAAGCAAACTATGGGATGTCACATTAGTGAGCGGGCTAGCCTATTAGAGGTATGTAATTCTTACACAAACTTAGCACAGAAGTGGATAGGATTCAGAACAGCATCCAAAATTTTAATAGCTAAGTACCTTACTAAGCAATTGAATAAAATAATGCATTCAAGCCCCAGAAAACATTTTCCGGTTTCTTTTTAGCTCTACATTTTACTGCTGGGAAATGGGTTGTAACTCAAATTTATAGACTGGGCATATGCTATGCAATAGATCATTTTTTCTTTGCAAAACTCAAACATCCCAAATACTGGAGTGCAATTTTGATCATTTTGAAACTAGCTGTCAGGTTTAATCTGTGCTAAAGAGACAGAGGGTAAGTATATTCTGAAGCTTGTTATATAATTTACAGATTATTTTTACAATTTATATTTCATCAAATAGGGTATATTGGGTTCTCAGAAAGCACGTAATGATCAATTAATTTTAGCAGAGCAATTCTGGTGGCACTTATGGGACAGAAGTGATTAGACCCCTTTCTAGCTAAATCCCAAGGTCAAGTCATCAAATACGACTGATTACATTTTCTGATGGTTTCTCTATGCCCATTAAAGAGCACTCAGCTATGCAGTCTCTCCATTGATCATGACATTCAAAATTTGCTTGGATGGCTCCTGACAAGCAAAAATGTATTCTCTAATCTCTAACCACATAAACAATAGCTAACCACTTGTAATTGAGTTTAAATTGATTTCAGGTGGCTTCAGAGAAAAGCAATTTCTACAACAGATTAACCTCTTAATTAAAGTATATTAAGAATACCATCAGGTATAGAAATTCTGCTACAGCAGAAAATTATACTTCATTGACATTCATTTATAAAAGAACTGCTGTTCTGTTCCCTGGTAACAGGTTACTGATTTGTGGTGCTTGCTTCACTAGGTCAACTCAAGCTTGACTCAGAACATCAGTCTTCTCTACGGGGCAGGTATGGGTAAGAAGAGAGGGTGACGGGAACTAAATATTGTGGCAGGAAGCTGGCCTTGTACTTATGTCCACAGGAAGTTACTTTTCTCAGGGGATGGAACCTTTCTACAAAACCATAGACTCCCTTAAATAATCTGAAACACAAGGAAAAGCAATGCCAACTTCCACATCAATAATGACTCAACACGTTTCTGCGAGGTGTTATTCAGTGCATTTTATAGATACCATCCCTGTCCTGTAAGTCCTTGCTTCTTATTAGTGATTCTCATATCACTTGGGGGACTGTTAGGAATGCAAAGTCTCAGGCCCCTCAAACCCCACCTGAGATCTGCTGTATTAGAATCACATTTTAATAAGATCCCCAGGAATCTACTTGAGATATTAAAGTTTAAAGAAAGTGCTATATTTGGATTCCCATGATCTCAGGCTGTATCTATACAACACTGAAAACGGTTTGGTGAAAAACAAATAAAAAACAATGGAACTGGCTGGTAAGCATTATGTAAACCCAACAATTTCCCTTGCATTTTCTATTTTTATCTCCCCACTTTCAAGACTTCTAGCATTCTATATTTCCCATCCTGGCTGTGAACACTCCCCGTGAATTCAATCCCACTTTTCCAGCACTGGCTCCACAGGGCTGGGGTAATCTGACTCTGGTAATTTGTTCTCTTGCCACTGAGGCCTTTGGCTCCTGAATTGGTCCCAGCCTCTGTCTTTCCTCATCCTGGAAACATTTTTCTGCCTTTTGAACTTGATTGATCTTGCCCATCTGGTCTTAAGATACCCACTTCCTATTCTTACCCGTCTAAACTCAGGGTTGTGGTGTTGACGTCTTTCTAACCTGCCCCATAGATGGCAGCCTCCAGCCTGCCTTAACGTGGTTTGTGGTAGTTAAAAGGAAGTTATAACAAAAACGCAGCTGTGCTCAGTACCCAGTGTCATTAAGAAAAGTTGTTTTAGGACAGTGAATCTCAGGTTTGACTACACATTAGAATCCTCTGAGGAGATTCAAATGTTCTAATGCCCAAGATCCTCTCCTAGATCAGTTCAAATCAGAATCTCATGTCCTGAGCATAGTAGTTACAAAAAGCTCCCTCTGTAATTCTAATATGCAGCCAGATTTAGGAAATAGTTTGAAGAAACTTCCCTGTCCCAGCCTGCCCAATCCCACTCCATTTCCTATGCTTAACAATTTATTTCTTCTATTCTGCTTAGT
Source organism: Craseonycteris thonglongyai (assembly GCA_004027555.1). NCBI lineage: Eukaryota > Metazoa > Chordata > Mammalia > Chiroptera > Craseonycteridae > Craseonycteris > Craseonycteris thonglongyai. Next base: position 28,065 of record PVKE010003651.1, on the reverse strand, counting down.
CCCTCTCTGACCCACCAGAACATTTAGAAAATAGTGAATGAAGCATTTAGATTTTCTATCCTTTCTATGTGACAAGGATGGAAAAAATGGGAAGAAGGAGGAAGAACCTCCATGTATTATCAGTCCCATTGTTAAGAATGTGCAAGGAAACGTTTATCCAGAATGAGCAGTAAAACTGGCCACCTCATCTGCCTCCAGTTCAAGGTACACAACTGGCACAGAAGAATCACACAAAGTGAGATAATGTACAGCGGAAATCACAACCACTCCCAAGACTGGGAGAAAGGCAGGCACAGCGTGAGGAAGAGATTCAACATGGTACAGCAGATGGTTTTCCACTTGCAAATATTCATAAAAAGAAAAACACCCCCAAGCTGTCTGTGTTCATATGTGGCAGTTCTCCACCTGTCCTTAGCACCCCTAAGTCTCAGAGATAATGCAAAGAGAGCAGCAGGTGCTCTGGCAAAGGGTCTACCTATGTTTGAGATTCACAAGAGATGGAGAAGACAGCAGCAGTGTCACCCATGTCAGGGCACCTAGCCTGCTGTCTGCCCCTGGGTGGGTCTGAGTCTGTGCTGGAGCCAGGTTAGAATACCTGCTGTGGTGAGTAGGAAGCCAGGATGCTCCCGACAAGCTTCCACCACTTACTTCTTTCATGGGTTAGGAATTCATAACTGCCAGTATGCTTGCTTCTCTAAGTGTCATCCTCAGACCAGCAGATGAGCTGCACCTGGAAATTTGTTAGACATGCAAATGCTCTGGGGGAGGGCCCCCAACCCAGAACTACTGAAACGGAAACTGGAGGGCGTGTCAGGTGAGTTGTCTTAGCGAGCACCCCAGACAATTCTGATGCACATGCAAGTTTGAGAACCCCTACTACACTTTATACTTGGAGCTTGCTTTTGTGTGACCCTCAATCACCTTTTCCCCCTGGTCTGGTAAGGGGATGAGATGTTGAAAATGCCTGTTCTCCATGGAGACAGCGTGCACTGGGTGATGGGCCAGTTCATGGACAGCCCCCTTTCTGAACTTCTGAGCCTCTATTTTTCAGGCTACTCACTGTGGTCCCTCTAGTCTGGCTTCCTGTGGAACCTGAGAGACCTGCCTTTTCCTCCCTAGCTCAGTTTATCTTCCAGGCTCAAGCACCGATCCTCCACCTGCCCCATCCGCCCCCCTCCTCCCCCACTCCCCACACACACACTCTGCTTCTTACTTTCAAAATAGCTGAGGCCCAGCCTTACCCTCTCGGCAGCATAAGCCTTGGGTGGTGTCAGCTCTTAGCTACCAATATGCTGCTATCAGCACATACTTTTGAATGAAAAAAATAAGCACTTTTCGTTTCTAAAATCCTCCTCCCCATATTGTCTCATCAGCTCATTGTTCTGGTCAAATAAAAAAGCTCAAGTACTGTCCCTATTTAACGTCTACAACATTGAGACCAGTCCAGATTACAGTACACTTAACAGTAGAACAAAGACTGGAATTTAGATCTCTTAAACACCAGTTCAGTGCTTTTCCCACTAAGCTTTATTTTCCACACTGTTACTTCACCTTTCCAGTGGCATTTTTCTCTCTTCCCAGTAGCACACCATTAACACTTCATGCAAGGCCCAGATTGGTCATTAACAGTCACCTACAGCCAGTACTGGTTTAAACCGGATAAACTGCAAAGAATGTGTGTTACCTTGTCACTCGGGTACACACCAAAACTTTAGCAGAAAATAAGAGGATAGACATTTGGGCCATACAAAGAGGTCACCTGCAGCCAAGGTGATTAGTTCCGGGGGTCAAATGGCGATTGACAAAAGTGATGAATGTGTCAATAATTCCTGCAGTGGTTACGAAATCAAGAGCCTTTTAATAATAACTTGAACCTCTCGTTAGTTTCCATTTAGCTCTCATCTCTTAGCAAGATCAAGAATAAATGTGGACATTTGGGAGCTAATGGGATGCTCTGCAGGCCCCTGCGCTGTAAGCTCTGATAACTGCAGGCGCTTTGCCTGGAGGAGAAGCAGCATCTGCTAGCTTGTGCCTGACTAGAGGGTAGAAGGTGGTGGTTCTGAGCCGGGACATGACTGTCCCTGACATGTGGTGGGGAAGTTGGGTGGGCCATTCACCTTTCCCAGATCCTGAATCTGTGTCTCCAGTTCTCAGTGAAAGCCTTGTGACTCAGTGCTTAGATGGCAAGGTTGAAAACAGACAAGTGCCTCTCATCTCAGCCTCCCCGACTGCGAACTTGATGCTGAACTGCCACCACTCTCTGCATCTGTGCCTTTGCTTGCTTCCTTTGTGCACCTCTGAATTCTAATCTCATCCAGCCTGTGAGGAGACAAGACCATGGCCATGCCTTCTGGTTCAGCTGGCTAACTTGAACTGTAAGTACCGTTCTGCCTGTGAGACTTGTATGAACCCCACTCATATTTCTCAGCTCATCATCTGGGCCTTACCCTCTGTGCTGTCTAGATGATTGACCCCAAACTCAGCCTGCCTTCCAGTGAAAGTCCTTCCTGGTTCTTTTGGACCACGGTTCCTGTGACCTGGTGCTCACTCTCTCCAGCTGAGTAGATCATCAGGTGTGCACTGGGCTCAATAAATAGTAGCAGAAAAAGTGAAGGTGTGAAGACTGAAATGAATGGACAGATGAATGGCATTTTAAGAAAGGGGACAACAAGCATAGCCAGAGGCCCTAGCTTTCAAATCATAAACTGAACAGAACTGCTCCTCCCTTCCCCAAATCAGCTGACCCTAAATCCCACAGGCATTTCGGTGCCTCCTTACAAGTGGTCTGGATTCTCAGTTATTGTGAGAAGATCCTGAAACTTTCCTGAGCAAATGACAGTGAGTCATGCGGTCATGAGAGGATGAAATAAAACAAAATGGGAGAAAGAAATGAGTAATTAATAAATAGCTTTTAATGAGCACTTACTCTGTGCCAGGCACTCGGCTGAACACTGAGCATGTAGTAGCATACTTAATCCTTGAAACAACCTTATATAATACAACATTGCGCCTAATTCACAGCTGACAAAACTGTAGTGGACCCAGAGCATGGTTCCAAACATGTGCTCCTAATCACCTTACGCTTTTTTGCCCATAGGTGTGGAATCTTTGCCTTTCAACTTAGTTCACTGCTTCATTTTGGCCTCAAGAAGAGGTGGCTAGATTGGCCAGCCCCCATCATTGTCATATGTTATGTGTGTGGGTTTTTTGTTGTTTTTTGTTTGTTTTGTTTTGTTTTGTTTTTTACCAATAATCCTCTCTTTGTTGCTACAGAGCAACAACATAATACTTGGAAACAATGAAAAATTAAATTTGGACCAACCAGGCTGAGAAATTTCAGCTACATGTCCTGAGAAGAGGACTAGACTTGGGTCTCACTCCATGTCCTGACCTTGTGACCTTAAAATCCACTGGCCATCTCTGAGTCTGCTCTCTAGCATTCTATGCCTGGATGGTGCTATTCAAAAATAAAATGAGCTATTGGCATCGAGCAGTCTGTAAACTGAAAGGCATCACCAAAAATAAAAATTATTATGTCAAAAAAGAAGTTCAAGTCCGCCCCATCCCTAAAATTTACTAGCTACTTAAGAGTCAGGCAGAGAGGCAAGACCTTTTATGGCTGAGTTCATTGCAGCAACAATCGTTTCTACAAACATCCATTAAGGTCCTAATATAAGCCAGGCACTTCTATAGATATTTTCTCTTTTCAGAAACAAGAGACAAAACGTTTATGACCAAATTACTTCTGCATCTCCTCATTTTTTGGCACATATTATACCTGCTATGGATTAAATACCTAAAGTTAACAGGGATTTGAACACTGTGATTTGATTTTACAAGACAAAATTGACCTTATTCTGCCTCAGCATCTTGCCACAGGTGAATCTGTATGGCCTGTGGGGCAAGGTCAAGTTGCTTTTTCATGGAGGTCATTTTGTCACATGAATACCCCACAGAAGAGTGTGGATGAATGACAGCAGACTTATCAGCCTATAACAAACAGCTCAAAATGCCTGCCTTACTGGACATGAGTCAGGCTGAGTATAAACTTACAGGCCGTCCCATCCCCAGCATTCTACTTCTTTCCATCTTACTTTTCTTCCTGGATTTGTTTAGCTTTTAGCTTTCTTGTTGTTATTGTCAACTTCATACCTTTTTAAAAATACTCTTTTCTAAGAGCTTTGGTGAGAAAGAGGCAGTACCTTTTTTATTTTTCCAGAGAAATACTTTCAATACAAATTCCCATAATAGACAATGATATTTCTCCATTTCTTTTAACTAAACACGTACCAGAAACTTATTTTTAACATAAACAATTTTATTGAGATATAATTAGTACCTTACAATTCATCTACTTAAAAGACACAATTAAATGGTTTTTACTATGTTCGTAGAGCTGTACAACCAACAACACAATCACTATTAGAACACTCTTATCACCCCAAAGGGAAATTCCATACCCAAGAGTGATCACTTTCCATTTCCCCCTAAACCTCCAAGCCCTAGGCAGCCCACAAAATAATTTCTATCTGTACAGATTGGCCTACTCCAGGCATTTCATATAAACAGATTTAGCCAAAATGTGGCCTTGTGGCTTTTTTCACTTAGCAGAATGTTTTTAAGTTTCATCCATATTGTAATTCCCAGAAACTTTCACTATCTTCAGTTAAAAACACAGACTCACACTGATTCTTCTAATGGAATTTTGTATTGTCCTCGTTTCTCTTGGAATAGTGTTTTATCCTCACAACATTCTATAATGCTGCATTATATGGTCACCATTTTCCAATTTAAGAAACCAAAAAAACTGTCATGGTGTTTGTTAAGTGATAGAATCAATGTTCTCACTCAGGTCTCAGAGTCTAAATCTATTTGTCTCCTCTATTCTGGTAGGTCGTCTTGGAAGATGAGTCATAGTTATCACCAGCAGCATTATGAACACCTTCAAGTTACATTTATGTTTCTCCAAAACCCAGTGCTGGCCCACGGCTGTGGCTTTAACTTGTACCACAGGAGTAGTAGGGAACAAGCTTCCTCAGCATCAGACCTCCTCAGACACGGCCTAGACAGGAAACGGGACAGGACGCACAGTGATCAAGACTGTGGGACTCCTCAGGCCAGAAGACTTGACTTCAAATCCCAGATCTTGTACCTTTTAGCTGTGTGTGCTTTGGGCAGTAATTTCTCATTCTTGATTTTCCCACATGTGAAATGGTAAAGACAGTTCCAACTTTGTAGGTTTTTATGGGATGAAATAAAAAGATGAGGGTTTAGCACAGTGCCTAGCTATTGCTGATGATTATTTCTGCATTAGACAAAGAGGGACTGCCATTTGGTCAGTTGTCCAGAGAGCACACATGCATGATCTCTGTGCATGTACACATCACTGTTATTTAGGAGGTAAACACCTCATTATCCTTCTATTATCATATCTGATGTTCCTTGTTATAAAGAAAAAGGGTTTAAATGCAAGAAGGAATAAAAAAAGAGCAAAGCCAGCAACCCCAGGCAAGAGAACAGCCAAGGACCTGAACAAGTGACCTCCACAGAGCCTGGAACTGCAGGACGCAGGAAGAGTCAGGAAAAGAGAAGCAGCCAGGTGGCCATGGTTTTGCTGCAGCAAACTACTAACGGAGATGCAACCTTTTGAGAGTTCACCGAATCTCACAAGAACATGACTACCATAATAGGAAAGTTTGCCAAATTACGCAATTTGGAACAACATGCTTCTTTCTGCCCCCACAGTAATGTTCAGCTTCCGGCTAAGCCAAAAGCAATTTCTGGCAAGAAAATCATTAAAAATAATTTTTTTTTTTTTTGGACATATGGCAAAAGGCAGGGAAGTAGGGGGAGAAAAAAAGAAAACCCAGGAGAATTTTTTTCCTAAGCTTTTATTAAAATGATTTTCTGGATTTGGCAAAATGGCATTAATCAAAACATATTTCATAATAAAACTCATTTCAATGTTTTTAATTGGAAGAAATAACTTCTTGTGAAAGTTTTGGGTAAGTAATCTATACTTCAGATACATGCTCATTTGTACAATAAAAATGCATAAGGCCATTTGGTGCAACATTTTAAAAAAATTGTTAGAAGCCACTGAAAGTTTCAAAATAGGAAAATAGCTGAGCAAATTCTGATAAATGCATTATAGAACATTATAGAACTAATAAATTAATGGACTATGTTTATACTGATATTGATATAGGATGATAGGCAATACTATTAATTGAACAAAAAAGCAATCCAAAAGACCAAGGGTGTCCAACCTTTTGACTTTCCTAGGCTACATTGAAAGAATTGTCTTGGACCACACATAAAATACACTAACACTAATGCTAGCTGATGAGCTAAAAAAATCTCATAATGTTTTAAGAAAGTTTACGAATTTCTGTTTGCCCATATTCAAAGCTGTCTTGGGCCACATGTGGCCCACAGGCTGTGGATTGGACAAGCCTGCATTAGACAACATGAGGGCTGTTGGAAAAAAATCCAGCCATTGTCAATATAAAAAGAATGGTTACATGGCTGGATACTTTGGGACAGCCCTTGTATATTTAGTATTTAGTTTCCTAAAACTATATAAAGATGGTCTAGAAGGAGACACATTACACTCTTGCCCTTGGGGAGCAGAGTGGATTGAGATTGGGTGTCAAGAACTTCCAATTTGTACTAAATACACTTCCATAGTTTATATTTTAATGACATGTGTATATTCTTCTTTATTTCATTCCTGCTCTTTCTCCTGCTTGCAGGGCCTCCAACTTTCAGGACTTGACTAAAATCCCAGCTTGTATCTATTATCTAAATCCCAGCCACCACCTACCTCCTCAACACTCTATCTTTCTTCCCAGATTTTCTTTCTTCCTTAGCACATGTATTTTTATATATTTTATTTATGTGTCTTTTTTCTTATCTGTCTGTCCCCAACCAAAATAGAAACTGTACGAGGTTAGAGATTGTGGTTTTTGTGTGTTTTGTTTTGTTTGTTTGTTTGTTTTATCCACTCTGCATTTCTACTGCCTAGAATAGTGTCTGCCACTTTGTAGAGACTTAAATATCTGTCAATTAACTGAAAGAGTGAATGTTCTTGAAAAACTTTTGCAATAAACAGTTAAACACATATGTATGTGTTTATATGTGTATAGTGTATATATATAGGTATATGCTTATGTCTGTAAGGTTGTGTATATGTAGATATAAAAATGTAAGATTACTGAAATTGTGACAACTGTCAAAAGCAGGCATGAAGATGTTGATGCTTTAAGACCGAAGGAGACCCTCTTGTATAGCACTCTTCAAACCTTCCTGTGAGGTCTTTAGCCTTGTCCTTTTGCCTTTTTTTCTTTTCTTGTATAATATTTGAAGTTATTTTGAGTCCACTTTTTCCATGGGAATGTTTCTATATTAGAATCTCAGTACTTATAAAATGCAAAAAGTCAGTTAATAAAGAGAACAAGGCGGAGAAGCTGGGATGGCTCAGTGGGTTATGCCCTCACTTTGCAGCCCCGGGGAACAAGGATTGAATCTTGGCCCCGGCCTGTGTGGATCCATATGCTAAACTGGGGTGTGCTTCCCATGCAGGATGTCCCCAGTTCAGTTCTCACCTCCTCAGATCGGCCCCTGGCTTGAGGGGGCACGGCTCCCATGCAGGAGGCCCCCAGCCCAGTACCTGCCCTGTGTGGCCCCCGTCCACCTGTGTGGAATGAAATCATGCTGAAGACTGATGACATACAACTATGGAGACTGCTCTGGGTCCCCCCCCTTCTCCCTGTCTCTCTCTGTCTCTGTCAAAAACAGTTAAATAAATAAATAAATAAATAAATAGATAAATAAATAAATAAATAACAAGGCTATTTAACTATTTTAAGCCAGGGGTGATGGAGGGTAGTTGCTGTCTTGTATTAGTCTCAGAATCCATTGTATCTCTAGTTGCTCCAACTTGAGACAAGTTTGATTTGTGTGGTACTTACAAATAACATTATCACTTTTAAATAACTAGGTTATCTTATGAATTCAGAAAATGGTCCAGTTCTACTGAAATGGCAAGAGAAGTTCGCATAACTTAAGCAGATGTGGCAACAACTTAAAAGTAATAGCTGTCTCCAGTGAATAAACTTTTCATACAAAATAAATATGTGCCATTGTTGTTAATTATAACTTTTCAGTATAAAAAACTTATTTCTTCAATAAAATCTGAATGAAATGGTTGCAGTTGATTATCCAAGCCATAGCAGAGACCTGCAGAAAATGTTGAAAACCTTAGTTCCGAAAGCGCTCTATCTTAGTGATTTGTTGTGCCTTTCACCTGTCAGCAATTTTTCTGCTTCTTAGCCAGAGCTGACATCTCAAAGGTGCCCAACCCAGTGTGTTATATGAACTTCAAAATGAAAATGAAGAAGAGTCTAGTTTGGCATACATTTCATGTTCCCTGAACACACACACACACACACACACACACACCCCTTCTCAAGGAAACTATGTCGACAAGTTGGTAGCAATTCCTATCCTCTGGGTGGTTTCGTGGGTTTGACTTGAACGTGGACATTTAAGATGAAAAATGGCGACCTCTCTGTAGCCCCCCTTGAACATTATAAAAAGCATGCAGAGCTTCTGCCTGTGAATGCAGCTCTTAACCTCACTGAAGCCTCCATCCTAGCAGCACACTCATGGGACCTTTCAATGCAATCGCCTTATGAACCCAACCCAATTCACATAGATTCCACGTAATAAGCTTCAGCATGGTACCTCTTAGAATAAAACGCAAAGACCTGTCTTGCTGTCTGAGATTGGCTCCTGTCTACTATCCTGTCTACACATGCCTCGTTTCCTCTCGCCAACCTCTAAGCTTTTCTTCCCTTCACCCTGCCTTTGCTCTTGCTGCTCCTACCTTTTGGAATATTCTTCCCCCAGATAGTTTCACCATTGAGGTTCTCTTTTCCAATGGCACCTTCTCTAGGCTCATGTCACTACCACCTCAACTACCCACAGTCAGACTTTTTGCCACCACATTGATCTATTTTGTTTCATTTTTGTTTTGTTTTTCTGGTGCATCTAATAGTCTTTAAATATTTTGCCTATTGATTTCTTTATTTGGACGTTATCAGTCTCTCTTTACCAAAACTTAAATTCCATGATGGCAGAGACTTTGTCTTACTTACTGCTACATTCCCAGTGCCTAGCATGGAGGTGTTCAATAAATTCTGAATGAATAAATAAATGAATGAAAACCACCCCTGATGTTGCTATAGGATGGAAAACACCAAGGACTGTGCTTAGAACTAATAATTTAGAGCATAGAGCACACACTATGGTAAATGAGAGAAAACCTGAAGATCAATGAAGAGAAAGAGAAGCAATTTTAGGAACCATTAAATAATTAGAAGCAGGATGTTTTGAAAGAATAATGAAAGAAGTATACTCTCTAAACAAATAATGGATCAACTTAAAGGCAACCTGCACCAGGGAAGTCTCACAGCATGTGACAGGTCCCTAGCCATTGAGCTCAAGTTTCAGAAAAGAACTCAATGTTTGGAGAAAAATCAGTAAAACTAGACAGGACCCTGGTCTCTGGCTAACCTACGAGTCTATGGGAACCATGAAAAAATAAAATAAAAGTCTTTGTAGAAAAAAGATCAAGTAGAATCCAGAATTAATTCAGAGCTCCATTGTTTTGGCCCCTCCTATCCAAGATACAAAGACCCCTGCTTGGTGCTAAGGATCAGTGTGAGCAGAGCCTGCAGGCATAGTCCAAGATGGGAGGGCAGCGCCATGGAAGGAAGGGCTGGGACACAGGGACCAAAAGAGGGGGAAAGACATTTATCATCTTGATGATGATATCCAAAGTACATTTGGGATTAGGAAATACTAACTTCCAAGAACACATCGTACAATGGGCTCCAGCCCCACAACAAAGCATTCTTTAGACAAACACCCCCCCCACACACACACACCACAAACACACACTCACACACCTTCCTACTCTCCACCTGTGCGTGCACTTGCTCGTTTCTGTTTCTTGGAGTACCTTCTCCCACTGTTTATCTGGAAAACTCTCAGTCACTACTCAGAAACCAGCTCAAACGTGAGCTGTCCTGTGAGCCCACACAGCCGTTCTTCTCATGGACGGAAACCTAGTCACACCCATGTTATCTGGGTCTGGCTCGGTGGCTTTGCATGTCCTAGCGAATCTGTCCCATCCCGGAGCCGCCGCGGCACCTGCGCCTTCAGTAAGTCCTCATGGCTGAGGGCAGCCGAGAAGGTCTGGCCCAGGCTCCGTCAGTCCCAGCGTCCACTCTGTGCGGATAGGCTGGCAGAGTCCGGAGCCAGAGCCGTCAGACCCAGGTCGTGCTCATGCCTTAGTCACGGACCTTCATGGTCAGAATGACAATACTGCCTGATGTGAGGTCCAGTCCGGGCAGCCCTCATACAACGGTCTTTTCCTTTTTGGAATCACATGGACCGTCAGCTGCTCCGTGGGAGCTGCCAGTGTTGGCTGAGTTTGCTGCTCTTCCTCCCTGCCTCTGCGGCTCCTGGTTTACCCTCACTGTGACTCCAAAACAATGCTCTCCACTTCTGATTGCCAGACATGTCGCCTGCCCTGTGGCTTCTCTCCACCAACCAGTCTCCGTCAGTCAGTCAGCACTCCCCGTGAAGTGGAACATGACACAGTGCTAGGTTTCGTGGAGCTGGACAGGAAGGCCTGGTGTGGGGAGCCTGACTGCCAGCCCCACCAGGGACTATCAACAACGGACCCAACCGAAGTCAGCAGAGACTCGTACGTCCAAGGAGCCCTTCAGGGGTGGGGGACAGAAGAGAGGAAACCAGCCAAATGATGATAACACGGAGGTGCAAAATCTTCTGTGCTGAAATATTACACAAATTCCCCAAAATCTAAGTTCCTCTTCCCCTTTGAGTTCCACTCTGTGAAATATATAAATATACAGAGGTCCCCCCAAAAGTGTACTTATGTATGTGACAGATGTATCGGTGATATTTTAAGCATGTGATGATTACAGGAAGTGAGAAGTCCTCATACTTTAGAGTCTGGGAGGCCTGGGTCTAAATTCCAGTTCTGCAAAAACAACCAAATCATTCCATCTCTGTGCCTGAGTTATATCATCTATAAAATGGGTTGAACAGGACGGTGAGGAGGATCAAATCAAAGAATGCACGTAAGGTGATTGGCACCTTTCCTGCCTCTTGTACATATCAAGTATAGTATTTCTGAAATGCATCCTATTGCATTTTCAAGGCTGATTGTCCCAAACAAGGTAAATTTACTTTTACTTAGAACAAAGAAGGTCATAAACTAAAAATGCACAAATAAATCAGTAGAACCTTCCAGAAGGCAGGAAACAAGGATGCTCTGACATTAATGAGAGCTGCTCCCACCAAGAAGGAACGTAGAGGGAGGCAGGAACAGAGTAAGAACAGAGCAGTGGTTCCCCCCAGAGGGTCCCCACTTCTCTAGGGTCACAGGTGAACCTGACGAGGGGCAGTGAGAGGAGATGCTTAGAAACTCTCTATAGTTCGAGCAGTGACTGGAATACTGAGATCAGGTTCCTGTCTCCTTGGACACAGCCTGAAAAGCCTGAACGGCTTTTGTCGAAGGCCTGCCCTGGGATCCAGAGCATCCAGAGTGGCCTGGGGCAGGCACAAAAGCACAGACTGAGGGCCAGCATAGGAGCAGCCCCCAGGGCCCGTACACAACGGAGACAGGTAGGGAGAACGTAGACACATTCTCAGGTGGGTTTCTTAGCCTCCAGGGGCCTCAGCAATGCTGATAAGACCAGAAGATCAGACTGAAGACCATCAGGAATAGGAGGCTCCTTATGCAGAGACCTCTAGGCAGAGACAGAGCCTTGTCCACAGATGTGCACCGGAGCTCCCAGCAGACACCCACGCAGGATGCCCACAGCTAGTAGGAGGAGGCGTAGCTCTAGAGGCCACAAGGACCCAAGGACACCTTTGAGGCCTCCTTCACTCGCACTGTGAGGTTGTACAAACTTCCCCTTAGACTCTGGCACCATTATTTGAAGGGAAAAGGAAGAGAGGAAAGAAAATCCCAAAGGACCACAATTATCCCCAAATCAGCTATGCTAACATGGAAGAGGCTGTTTGAAATCAGTGAGCCAAAATCAGAACATTCAAGCACACTCTTTATCCCTCATCCCCTCACCTGCTACCAAACGAGAGATGAGGGCTTAAAAGAAAATAAGAAGTGATTATGTATGAAAGATCCAAGTACAAACGTGTATACTTCAATGCCCACTACTTGCTCGATTGTTAGTGCTTTTACTATTGTCCTTTATTGCTATGTTTGTCATTTTAACCTGTAGATATGGCAGCTTCAAAGTAATAGATATTAACACTACCATGAAAACTCAGACATCACTCTCTGTGTCTATATGTATTTCAATGTAGGCAAACCTGCAAGGTTTGGTGTCTGTCTCAAGACAACGCCCCGTTTACTGAGGTGCAGTTGTGGTGCCTTGGTGTGACGCTTTGAAACACTAACTGGCTGTGATAAAGTTGCACCACAGTTTTGAGGCCTGTTTCAAGGAAATCCATCTCAGGCTTATAGAGGTAAAGTCTATATTGTCCTTCTTCCCCATCATAACTATTAGGACAAAGTATAACTGAAGAGAGTTTAACCAAGGCCTGTCAGGTATAGGGGAAACTGCTATAACCTATCTACACGGTGGTAGATAGAAAGAACAGACCTCCAAACAAATCCAAGGGGAAGATTTTTAGTGAGCCCTCTTGCTCATTGACTTAAAAAGAAAATATTGACGAGAGGAGACAGAGGACTCCTGAGGGTCTCATAAGATGGGCTCCCTAACCACCTCTCTAACTTCATCTTGCCTCCCCTCCCCATGCTCAGCACAACCAACCACGCTTGCCTTCGTCCTATGCTTCTGACAGCCATTCTTCTGCCTCAGGGCCGTTGCACTTGTCAGTTCCTCCTTCTAGAATGTTCTTCTCACAACTCAGCTTAGCTGTCACCTTCTCAGAAAGACATAGCTTGACCACTTTATACAATGTAACCCTCACTTCCCAGCTTCTCTTTATCCTATCATCTTAGTTCATTCCTTTAGCATTCTTCATTTGGAACTCATCTCATTTGTTTGCCTGTCTTCTCTGATCAGACCATTAACTCCTTAAAAGTGGAAATCTTATCTGTTTTGTATCCCAGTGTCTTGCACATAGAAGGCACTCAATAAATATTCTTCTTCTTCTAAGATTCTTAATGAGGGAGATGCCGGGATGGTTCAGTGGGTTAAGCACTCTCCTTGCAGCCGCAGGCTGAGGATCGAATCCCGGCCCCAGCCTGTGCAGACTCATGGGCTGAACTGGGGTGTGCTTCCCATGTGGGAAGCCCCCACCTGGTTCTTGCCTTGTGTGGCCCCACATCCACCTGTGTGGAATGAAACTATGTCAAAAACTGATGATGTGCAACTACAGAGACCACTCTGGGCCCTCCCCCTTCTCTCTTTCTGTCTTTGTGTGTGTGTGTGCGTGTCTCTCTCTGTCTCTCTCTCCCTGTCAAAGCAATAAAATAAATCTTAAAAAAAAAAAAGGTTTTTAGTGAGAAGGAAAAAAAGCATCTATGCAGGGGAAGCCGGGATGGCTCAGTGGGTTAAGTGCTCACTTTGCAGCGCCGGGACCGAGGATCGAATCCCGGCCCCGGCCGGTGCGGAACCATATGCTGAACTGGGGAGTTCTCTCTCTCTGTTCAGTTCTCTCTCTATCTCTGTATCTCTCTCTCTCTCTCTCTCTCTCTCTCTCTCTCTCTCTCTCTCTCTCTGTCAAAAAAAATTAATAAAAAAAAAAAAAAGCATCTATGCATTCCAAGTAGGAAGAGAACAGGAAATAAAGCAGAAAATGAAAGAATTGTTAATTGCCACATTAGCTTGAGATTGAAACAACCAGAAAAGCAAAAATATGAATGTTTAATTATAAAATGTGAACAAAGGCAGTTTCCAAATAGGAGCAGGATTATGTCCTCAGGAAGCAGATGGATCCTAAAATGCCGAGGCTGGCTACTTCACACCCCCCAAGCCCTGTGCCCAGCTCCTTGCTGGAAGAACACCATGACTTTTCAGCCCTTCCGAAAAATCCTTCAACCAGAAATACTTCACATGAAAGTATGACAGAGTCAAGAAATCCTTGCCACGTACAGCATCTGGGCAGAAATAAGAACATCTGCTCTCAGCATGAACCCTATTAGCTTCATCATTTGGCTTTCAGTGAACAAAAGTATAATTATGATACATGGGTATAATTGGGGGTGAGGTAGCAACTCGTGGTCTGCAGCAGGTGGTATGCTCAGGGGCAGATGTGGCAACAGGGGAACAGTATTCGTGCATCAAGGGACAAGAAACACACCAGTAGCAACAGCTCAGTTACCTGGTGTTAGCAACACAAGCTTCTAGAGGCGGAAGCCATCTGGAGACTGGAAAAAAGAAAGGGAGACCAAGGAAGGAGAATGCAAGAGGGAGAGAGAGGAAGGAGGAGAGAGAAAAGGGAAGAAAGAAGAGAGAGGGGACAGGAGGGTGAGAGCAGCCACAAAGACCTGAGCCACACAAAAGATAGGGCTGCGCAGGTGGGGCAGGACAGAGAGGCAATCACCTTGCCTGATGAGTGACAGGAGCAGCCATGTTCTGCTATCCCACACCACTTTCTAGGCACAACCTCAGGCAGGTTGCCTACCCATGCTGTGCTTTGGTTTTCTCAGCCTGTGAGAGGCGAAAATCATGCCACCTACCACAGAGAGTCAGTGTGAGGGTGACGGTAGTTAATGCAAGGACTGAGCAGCACCTGACTTTTAACTCCATGAAAGCCCTCAGAAAATGTCAGCTGCCATTAGTGTTATTGTTACTATCATTATCACCATGATTTATAAGATGGCGTTTATTTCTTACAGCACCATGAGCTAAGTACCAGCCAAGTCAAGAAGCAAGTGCAGAGGAAATCTGGGCTGGCTCAACAGGTTGAGGGCTCACTTTGTATCCCCGGGGACCAAGGATCAAACCCCAGCCCTGGCCCATGCAGACCTACATGCTGAACTGTGGCATGCTTCCCATGTGGGAGGTCCCTAGTTTGGTTCTCTCCCCCCAGTTTGAGGGGGCATGCCTTCCATGCGGGAGAACCCCAGCTCCATTCCTGCCCTGTGCAGCCCCTGCCCACCTGTGTGGAATGAAACCATGTCAAAGACTGATGACGTACAACTATGGAGACTGCTCTGCCCTTTCTCTCTGTCTCTCTGTCTCTGTCTCTCTCTGTCAAAAACAATGAAGTAAATCTTTTTAAAAATGAAGCAAGTGTGTAGAAATGAAGGGGCCCCAGCCTCAGGTCTCTGTGTCTAGGACCCATGATCCCTACCAACTGTTAAGCAGGACTCCTCTGCCTGTCTAAGAATACCCCTGGGCTTACTGCTACTGTGGTGAAAACACACAACAAGCAGGCTGAAGCTCTGCCTGACGTGTTATGCAGAAGGCCGGATGCAGACACCTTTCCAGGGAGTACAGATGGCACCATGGGGACCTAAGGAAACAGGATTGAAATTAGACAGACATGGGTTTGAAGCCCAACTGCACACACAAGAGTAGCAAATGTTCAAAGAGGAATGGCCTCATGGCTGAGCCTCAGCGCTCTCTGCTGGAAACAGAGACTAAGACTGTGGCAAGTGTTGAGCAGGACTATGTAGAGACCTTGTTGTGTCTGGCGCTCAGCACACGGTAGCTCATTGCATCATTAAAAGACATCGCTTCTCAGCCTTTTGGCTAAGATCAAGTGTAAAAGACAACACGCTCTCTGTGAAAGCCAAGAAGCACTGAGGCAGTGGCATTAGGAGACAGAAAGACAAAAATGGAACTGTTTGGCAGCTGGCAGACCGGGAGCAGGGACCAGAGGTGGTGGAGTGGGGATGGAGGCTGTGGGCAGTGGCAAAGGGAGGCTGTCTCCAGAGAAACCAAAAATAGCTGGGCTGCCTAGGAGCCTGGAACCTCCCATTCACCTGAGCACCTGAGCTCTGAGCGAGCCTCTCAGAATCACTGTACTGATGTTCCTCGTAACCACTGAATAACAGTTCAATCATGTGGACAATAATTTATGTAAGAGGCTAGGAATTTATGGAACATCTTTTAAAAGAATTTCTTATCAAGTTGTTAGATTTTATAAAAGGCACATAAAGTGGGATATGTTTCTAATATCAAAAAGAATAGACCATGCTGAAGGGTTCATATTCAATGGCTTCTAATACAACTAGGAGTTGCTGTTGGTATTTATGTAAGTCTCTCATCTTGGAAGATGCCCTTCTGATATTTTAGCCACATGGTTGCTGGCATATAAAAATCCATTACGGTAGATCTTGAACAAGTCACCTGACCTCTTTAAGCCTCAATATTTTCATCTGAAAAAGAAGTATCATATTATAATAGAACTTAGCCCAGAGGTGGTTGTAAAAATTAAATGAGATGATGTCTGTGAATAGGTCAGCACAAAGCCTAGCACAGACAGAGAACTTAATCCATGTGAGCTAGTATTATTATCGCTAGTTGCATGATTACTTGTCAATTGCAATAGAATGCCATGTAGATTAAGAGCCACACAAGTCTAGAAATGATCTAAGGAAAGTAGTCAAAAAATGTCAACTCCTCTCTCTGCCTCTCACCCTAGATGCACCAGTTACCAAATCCTCTCAACTGCACTTCCTAAGAGGCTCTGTCGTCTCCTCATTTGGTTTGCTTCCTTTCTTGGGGGATCTACTTCAACCACTGCAAGAGCCTCCTCAGAGGTCCCTGCCACTCGCTCACTTAATCCATTTTTCATACAGAAGCTTCTTAGTCCATCTTTGAAGTGTTACCTCATATTAAAATTTGATTTATACACATTTTTAAATTTTATTCTATAGTATAATCACATTTGCTTTTCATTTTAAAAAATTATTTAAATGACTTTCCATTTAGTTAAACTGACACTCCTGAAACTTCCCAAAGCTTCCCAGTTGTCTCTGTTACTAATACATGGTAGAGGCTCAGCAAATGGCTGTGGACTTGAACCACAGATGTAAAGAAAGTGCATAAGCAAAAAGACTAGGTTTTATATGTGAACATGACAATAATTGGCAACTTAGGAAGGTGAGATTTTGGCTGTGTTTTTTCTCAGTTTACCAAGTATTGGGACGAATCTTTTCTCTGATTCTGATCACTGAAAATGTCTTCTTAAGACACAAAGGAATGAGGATGTATTGGCCGGACACACACAGCAGAACGGGCTGGGGTGAGGCCCTGTGAGTGCTCTTTGCTGAGCCCCTGGCTGTTCTTGATCACTGTTTCCTCACTGGGTAAGATCAGATGCCCAAATTCTGAAAAATCATGTGACACCCGAGTACTCAACATTAGAGAGCAATGACTCCAGCAGTCAGAAAAAACACACAATTGTGCCTATCTCAGTGTACAGTGACAGCCACGACCACACCTCCCACCTGACCCAGGACACACTGGGCTTCAGCTTCACTGCTCCACGTGCCTCAGGACTTGTGTTCTCCTTGGCTTACTCCTCAGTCACACGAAAGGAAGTCCACCACTACCCACTCACTGAAAGCAGTGGGCTGGCTCATCCACGATCCTCTAGCAGCTTTAAAACACAAGACAATATGCCTGGGACTTGCTACCAAGAAGCAGGTTTAGCTCGTGTCCCTTCTTGCCTGTGATGAGAAAAGAAAACACCAGGTTTGTGGGGTTCAATGTTGCAGACAATGACTTATTTATTTGCTCTTAGCAACCATGGCCTCAGCTCAGTGACATCCACAAGCTGAACATTCTCGTCAAGCATGTGTTTTAGTCAACTGTTTGCCCTTAGGTTGCTGTAGGCTTGATGGGCATTCTTCTGGAAACTGACAGTTCACACTAGACCCTCAACTGATGAGTCTTCAGCATCAACTCTTCACAGGCACAAAAGCACAACCTGTTCTTTATCTGGCTTTTGTAGCTCCTCATCATTGGGTAATGGCAGCTTGCAAACCTAGTAGTCCTCATTCCCCTTCTGAGAGCCTTACTGCCTAAAGAAAGATGTTTTTCCTTTTCTTGAAAGCACTGTTTTCCTCTTTTGTTTTGTTTTGTTTTTTTTCATTTTGTTTCCCGTTTGCAGTTTAAGAGCCAGCAAAGCAGATGGATTAAGGAAGCCGCCTGACAGAGGAAGAAAACCCATCCAAGGCACTCACTTCCTAGAGCCTATGGGGGGACCAGGCCCCGGGCAGATGCTTCAGCGTGAGAACCTGACCACTGGACGCTAGCAAGGCTCCTCATATGGTAAAGGCCAGGCCCCAGCTACTACGAGTCATGCCTCTGACCATGAGAGGCCAACGATCCTGAGTTCTGCTGGACCCTTTACAGGACCCAGGATCATAAGACTCTTCTTCAGGTCTTGACTATGACCTAAACAAACAAACAAACAATAAAAAATAAAACAAAGCAATGAAGACTTAGGAGGCTGGTGCTGGAGTTACAAGGATAGACATGGATTTATATCCCAAATCTCACACTAATTCGATGAGGGCTTCTGACAGCTAGTTGGTACAATATCTGAGCTTTAGTTTACTTATGTAGAAAAAAAAAGTGGGCTAATTGTGCAAATTTCATAGAATTGATGGTAAAGATTAAATGAGAATTTATGCAAATTTATAGCATAATATCTGATACCTAGTAAGTGCTTAATAAATATTAGGTGTCATTAGTATTTGTGTCACTATTTCAAAACTATTAGTCAAGAAACACACAAAGATGGGACATAGCTCAGATCATTTTCACCTCCCAACTTCTGGTTTATGTAATTACTTGCATGAAAAAAAAAAAGCCCTTATCGCTTCCCCATCTTCTATCCCTTACTCTTTATTCAAGGTACCTGTTTTCACCCATGATTCCAGCAGCTCTCTGTACTGGTTCCATAGACATATATGCCCTTGTCCTTGGCTCTTTTCTGGTCAGTTCCTCAAGAGCCCGAACTGTGTTTTCCCGGATCAGTAACCTTTTTAGTGTCTGGGACACTGCTTCCCACATACTAGGTCCTCGACACTGTGTTTGCTGAGCAGAAGTCGTGCCTTAACTCTGGCAACTTGAAAAATGAATTATTGATTTCATGGGCTGAGAGTTTTGAAGAGTTTCAAAGTCTCAGAACCACTACCCAGTCAGAGAAGTTCAAAGAATGAATTCATCAACTGGCTTACTCTGCTCTCAAAAGTCATTTACACTTCAGTCAGGAGAGGCTGGGGAGAGGCTGTTCACTGGGGAGCTTTTCCTCCTCATCGCCTGTCGGTTATTGGATGAAAGGAACTTGCCCTGGCCTGCAAGTCGGAACATATGAACACCATGAGCAAACAACTAGCCCTTGGGGAAGCTGGGATGGCTCAGTGGGTTGAGCACGCACCTTGCAGCCACGGGGTCCAAGGATCGAGTCCTGGCCCTGGCCCGTGGGGACCCATATGCTGAACTGAGGTATGCTTCCCATGTGGGAGGCCCCCAGCTTGTAGGGTGCTTCCCTTGAGGGAGGCCCCAGCCCAGCTTCTGCCCTGCCCATCCCAGTGTCCAACTGTGTGGAATGAAATTATGTCGAAAACTAATAACATACAACCATAGAGACTGCTCTGGGCCCTCCTCCTTCTCTCTGTCTCTCTGTCTCTCTCTCTCTCTCTCTCTTTCTCTCTCTCTCTCTGTCAAAACCAATAAAATAAATCTTAAAAAACAAACAAACAAACAAAAATCTAGCCCTTCCTCTGGGCCCATAGTGCACTCAGTTTGTGCTTTGTACTCAAGAGACTGTGAAACAATGGGACCACAAAGCTGGCCTGTACCAACGGGCTCCCTGTGGGAAAGCTTAGAGCCCCATCCTGAGCCTCAGTCTCCTTTCTTCCCTGAGAGATTTGGGACACTGGTCTACTAAGAGGCCAAAACTTGCAAAGCTTAAGCTGACATCTCTAGGGAGGCTTCACTCTTTATCCTCATGGTCTCCTTCCAAATTCTCTCTTTTCCTTATGTAACTAGTCATAATTTACTCCCAAGTTTTTAAGGTGGATTCTGTGCTACCTGAATGTTAAGTAATGTCATTAATTTTAATGAATAATGCTGCAAGTCCTAACACTTGCACATATGTACACACACTAATGAATTAAGAAAACTGCACACAGTATATGGAGAAAGCCATACAGACTTTTTGAAAGAAGCCATTTACTGCACTGACCTAAATTTTCACAACCTGTTCTGGGATTCCAGATGAGACCCACGTGATGAGGCGACTGTGCCAAACCAGCCAGAAGATGGAGAGACGAGAGAGCCATGGTCAGAGCCCATTGAAATAGAAATGGAAAACTCCAGAGTGCCCACTTCTGGGTTCTGGTGGCATTGGTGACAGGCAGCCCACTGTAGATAAAGAAGCTGTCAGTCACCTGTCGCTCAATAAGAAGAATGCCACTTCCCTCCCCTCCAGGTCATATAAAACTAATTCCTTACAAGTTTTCCTGAGATTCACATAAAAAAAAATCATCAAGTGACACTTCAAAAATGAGTATTTAGAAATCTCACAAGCAAACTAGAATCTAACCTATGGCTGCTCAGAAATAGCAGTGATTTGGGCAAAGCCAAGAGCTGGGAACTTAGGCAGCAGTGGGTCAGGCTCGGGGCCTAGAAATGAACCACTGGCCCCAGGAGCTCTACACTGGGAGGACTCAAGTTCCCAGAAAGGGCAGCGTTGTTCCAGCCAAACAGCCCAGGCATTTTGCTCTCAATTATCCACCCTACGTGTAATTTCAGGAAAATTTATTCTGTAAATTGCAGCATTTTTGACACTTAACTCAGAAAAAATGAGTTGTCCAACAGTGATTTCATGCCCAAGTAAACCTGTCACTTTTGCTTTTAGCCTTTTCTTCCCCTTCTCCCAGAGAAAAAGGATCCAGACGTTTTCCAAGAGAAAATAAACTTCCAAAGACGAGAGACTTAAGTTTTAACTTTGCTTAATGCTGAACTTAAGAAGGGGGCTCTTAAAGTTGGCAAGGCGCTTGCCTCCCACATGCCTACTACATCACCACCAGCTCCCAAGGCTCTGACTCAGAGACAGCGTAAGCCTGAGTCTGGTCCCATAAACACGGGGTTTCCATGCCCCATGTTCTAGATTCCTTGCAGCACAGTGCAGCTCAGGGTCAGGGCAAGTAAGGTAAGGAGTCCATTCCAGTCCAACTTCTGAAGCTGTTTATTTCTCTGCTCAAGTTTAGGTAGAAGCCAAAAAGACTGTTTTTACTATTGTCTCAAACGAAACTGCTGACAACTGAGAAGCATGAACACTTGGCCGAATTTCAAACTCCAACAATAAGCAAACTGTACAAGGAGATTGTTTTCTGTTGCTTTTCTATAGCTTTTCTTTCTCTACTTTGTGATATTGCAGAGAGCTATGGGCACTTTGTCTGTGCCCACTCCCAGGACTTCAGTGGTCACCTCATGGTAGCCTACCAGGGCAGGGTTACTTCTGAGGGGTACAGAGACTTCTGTGTAGGGGAGCACTGGGGCACATGAAGCATGCCCATGAATAGATGTCCTCCTTCCTTTGGGATAGGTCCACTCTTAACCCACCTACTAAGGGGATTGTGATCAGAACAAATTATGAAGACCGTTATGAGGATTACTGCCAACACTGTGACTGGAGAAGCACTGAGAAGAATTGAGAAACGTTATCTCCCTACTTCTCGGTAACCTTTACTTTTCTCTCAATGTCTAGAATTGACGTGGTTTATCTCCACCTGCATTCATTCATTTGCTCAATATCATATCATTTTTCTGTGCCAGCCTGGTCTGTTTCTCCCATGATCTAGATCGTTCCCAATCAGTCCCCTTCTTCAAACAAAACCTCCTCGTTTTGCTTACCATTTCCTTGGTGCCCTGTTGTCACTCAAAGGAAGCCGAGCTATGATAAATGTGTCAAGTCTCCCAGGGAACCAACACATTTGTCAGTTTCTGGAGAATGTGTGTTAACCCAAGAAATGGTTTTAAGGATGGAAGACCATGGATTGGTATTTTGGGGGAGCATGAATTATTCAGAAGTAAAGAAGGAGTTAATCAGCTTATGTGAGAGAGAAGGGCAGGAGTAGAGTTGGCCTCAAACATAGGTGGAGAGAAACTGCCAGAACCTGCGCTGACTCACATTACAGCTCTTGCCTATGCGTTGGCCCAGTTCTTATCAGCTTCTTAACTTGGCGGAGGCCATGCTTCCCACCAGGTCTGAGGACAAACATCTCCATAGCTCTTACCAAGAGAAATAACTTCTTTCTGAGAGTCTCAGGGAAGGACTCTGATTGGCCCAGTTTGAATCACATGCCCATATCTGGGCCAATTACTGTGACCAGAAAAATTGGCCAGTATTTTCATTTTCTGTTACCACATTGTGCGGCTTTAAATAGGATACATTTATTATCTTATGATTCTGGAAGTCATAAGTTTAGTAGGGGTCTCACCAACTAAAAATCTGGGTGTTGGAAGGATATGTTCCTTTCTAAGAGAGACTCCATGTCCTTACTCATTTAGTTTGTTGGCAGAATTCATTCCTTGTGCTTGTAAGACTGAGGTCCCTGATTCCTATTTCCTTCCTCACCTGTGGGCCATTCTCAACAGTCACTACTAATTAATCCAAGTCACAACATTTATTAAAATCCTTTGGTCATTTTAGAGCCAGATAACTTCTGCGGTGCTTTCCATCTTTGACATTAAATATTCTAAGTTTCTAATATAGAGCAACTACTTAAGACCAAAGAAGACCTAGTGTGCAGATGGAGCTGACTTCCTCTTAGAAAGCTGGCTCCATTTTAAATGAGTCTGCTGAATTCCTGATGCCCTCCTCTGTTCCCTGTGTGAACTCGGGAGCATGTACAGAAGCTCTAGGTCAATCAGAAACTACTATAATCCTCCTTCCACCACTTAGCCCTTCTTCCAGAGCAAGACACTGTCAATGTTATACATGTGTTAACTCACCCTGGCACCAGAGACCCTGACACTAGTTCCTTTGTTCCCCTCCACCACCCCTGCATTCCTTTCGGATTGCACAGGTGGTATGAGTGGGGAGTGGGGTGATCAATGGTGTGGGGATCCATTTTGCCCTGCTGCCACCCACAACTGCATTTCTGTAAGTTCGCTATTAAAACATTTTTTGAGTGACAGGTTGGACTTGTGTGTTACGTACTTTGGCCTCTCAGCAGCTTGGGCATTTGTGGACCACTTTGCATACACAGCCTTTTCACAAAACTCCTAAGGTTGGCTGAGGACAAAACTACCTGGTGGGAAAGGCATATAGTGCTGGAAAAACCTTCATAACTTAACCCCAGTGCTGCTCACCAGAAGTCGTAAAGTGTCACCTGGATACTTCACAAAAGGTCAACTATTATCTTCGATGTACACATAATTGCCTTGAGATTATATGGATAAGCAATCTGGGTACAGGACAGGAAGAGATGGTGCAGATAAAGTGGGACATGTTGCAGGTCAGCTCACTAGCAACTCTGCAATAGAGATTAACAAACAGGAAATTTATTAGGGTGTGGTCTCCAGATGAACACCTGATAGGGAGGGAAGGAAGCAGGTTTGGCTAGAGGGTAAACGTGAACTGTGGAATAAGCAATGAACTCATTTGACTGCATGGGAAGCTCTGGAACTGGGCTGGCCTTTCTGAAATGTTCCTAGTTGGGACAAGGGGGTGAGACCTTTGGCTGCCTGCATTGACCAGTCATTAGCTAGAAGCTGCCCCCAGGAAGTGGGCATATTTTGAATGTAGAGGTTGTCTTCATAGGAGGCAGTTCCCAGAGTGAGCTGGCTGATGGCAAAGGGACGTCAGCCAACAGCATACCCAGAAGCTGAAGGGACAGTTCCTTCAATCCAGAAGGAAGAACTGGGTGGCGCTACATCTATAGAGAAAAGAAGCCACTGGACTCTACTACCTGGGTCATCTCTGGAGGTGACCAGCAGTGCCCACTGATACTACTTTTTACTGTTTTTGGCTCTGTAGAGCCAATCCTCTGAGTACTATACAGCCTGTAGCCTCTTCTGGTGTTGATTCATGGCCAATTTTCTGATGGTACTCAGCAAAAAAAATTACAAAAAATGGGAGACATAACTGGTATGGAAGGTTTATTCTGGTTGATAAACATCAGCAGTTATTTTATGTTAATTTTATAGCAAAAATGTAGGTGGATAAATTATATTATTCATATAATATCACTTATGTAAAGATAATATATTGGTTTACTAGGGCTGCCATAATAAAACACAGACTTGATGGTGTACACCATAGAAATTTTCTTTCTCACAGTTGTAGAGGCTGGTAGTCCAAGATCAGGTGTTGGCAGGTTTGGTTTGTCCTAAAATTTGTGTCCTTGCCTTGCAAATGGCCCCTTTTTATTGTGCTCTCACGTGGCTTTTCTCTGTGCACATATATATCCGATATCTCTTTCTCTTTTCAAAATGACACCAGTCCTATTGAATTAGGATCCAACCCTTATGCCCTTATTTATCCTTTTTTTTTCTTAAGATTTATTTTATTGTTTTTGACAGAGACAGAGAGAAAGAGGAGGGCCCAAGCAGTCCCCATAGTTGTCCGTCATCAGTTTTTGACATGGTTTCATTCCACACAAGTGGGCAAGGCTGCACAGGGTGAAACTGGGCTGGGGGCCTTCCACATGGGAAGTACACCCTAATTCCACTTATGGGTCTGCACAGTCTTGGGCTAGTATTTGATCCTTGAACCCAGGGCTGCAAAGCAAGTGCTTAACCTACTGAGCTATCCCGACTTCCCCGCATTTAACCTTAATTAGTTTTTTAAATACCTCATCTACAAGTACAGCCACATTAAAGGTAAGGGGAACCAAATTTAGGAGAAAACACAATTCAGTCCACACAGATAGATTAGAAAAATTATTTTAATGCACTTTCACATTGATCTATGAATGGATGAATAATAGAATGTAAAAATTATATGTGGAGGTCATTCAAATAAATATTTTAAAATTTTTGTTTTTCTTTGTTTTCACTTAAATATAGATTGACTTGCTTAAATTAGGATTTAGAAAACATAGAAAAGTTTCAAAATCACTCATATTTTTATCTCCCATTAAAAAAAAAAATATATATATATATATATATTAACATTTAACATAATTCTTGCCCGTCTTTTTTTCTCTCCTACATATAAATTTATTTTATGCACTGGATCTTATTATACCTATATTTTATATCTACTTTTTTACTACATATCATCATTGCTCCATTTTAAAAGGAAGAGAACAAACATATCTGCAAGTTAATGTTCTGATATTTTATGTTGTGAACTACTGCACCAAATATTTACATGTAAATATTTTCCTAATTTTTTTTTTTTTATACCAGTTTCTTTCTCTTCTCTTTGTCATCCAACTTGATTTTTCTTTGGATCTACAGAATGTGCTTTCTAATTTGCCTTTGTAGTCCTAGTCTTGTAGCATATCTTGAAGCACGGCCACACTATATTTTTAAGATATCACTTCCCAAATGAGTTTACAAAGACGGAATCTTATATGCTTCACTGTGTTGTGGATGTTTGCTCCTCACTGATTGATTTGTTGATTGATTGATTAATTTGTTGGTTGGTTTGCTATTTTTTTATATATATATACATAAAGACAATCTCTATTTATCTGTGGAAATAACTATTTCCCCTGCTCCATCTTTTGGAGGGTACTGGTTTGTGACATTTCCGCAGCAGGACTAAATTGGATGCATTGTGTTCCTTTGTGTTACCCTGATTTCCCTGCTATGCGTGCCTTGACAGCAGGAGGGTTCTATTATGTTACATCCTATTGTGTTTCTATTATGGCTTAATTACTGTCTGTGGGCTTCTAACTGAGAACCAGGGAGAGGGTAAATTCTATAAATAAAATGAGCTATCTATCAATGGCATTAATATGCTGCCAGGTTTCATTGTGTCTACATTGCACAGGTTCTCATTAAAATTCAAAGTGTTGCCAAATACATGTTCTAGGTAAAGAATATACTTTAAATTCCTTTAGAAGGTGAATTAAGCTTCAGTCAAAACATGTTCCAGAAAGAGGAAGTCTGATGTTCTGATGTGCCCTGTACCATATGGCAATTCATCTCAACATGTTTTCTCCTTGCAGAAGACTAACCTGGCTAATGCCTAGAGACATCTGGAAGAAGATATTCTTTTATGTCTTGTCTGGCCAAAGCAAAACCTTAGATGTTTATTACTAAATCAAATTTATCCATATTTATAATGTATACAAAATTGCATCTGGTTTATTAGGATGGACAGAATACATTGCAGTAAATGGCTAACAAGTAATACCAAATGACTTTCAACATACAAAAATGGAGCCGGGGAGGAAAGAGGCGGGTAGGGAGGGAGAAAGTAAGGAGCTCATATACGAGAGCTGTCCAGAAAGCCCAGCTATGTAAATTGCTCTCATTATATTGACAGTGGCTGGATTTTTTCTGGACAGTCCTCATATATCTGTGTATATCCATAATGTCAGAGAATTCTGTCATTTCATTAGCTTTTCTTTTAAAGCTTTATTAAATTTAAATTTCTGATTAAATTAACATCCATAATAACAGAGATTGAAAGCCTATAATCAGCAAAGTGGGGGCCATAATATTTTGACATTGCTACTTTAATATCACTATTTTGATTTAAAAAATAGTCACATTTTAAATTTTTCCACTTTTACTTTTTTTAAATTAATGAGGAATCAGATAACCTTACTTGTTCCAAAGCCTCAACCATCCCATACATTACCCTTGAAATTTAGAACTCACTCTAATTTGAAGAGAAGGAGTTTTAGGAAGGGGGACAAGTAAGAGACACATTACTCACTTTTAAAAAATGATTTTTATATTTGACAAACTACTTTGATGCATCAAAACATCTGCATCAAACATTATTCTTTCATGTAACACCATGGAGTTGACAGCCAGCATGAATGGGAATGTTGAAATAATTACTGTGATCATTGATTGAAATAAAGGAGAGTCATTTCACTTGTCTACCTCTGTCGACTGAGAGTCGCATGTGCTCAGATTTGTCCCATTGGTCTCCTTAGTCTTTTATTTCCTTCTCCAGCTATAGACATCAACTAAACATCAACTAGATGTCTCAGTATTTTCATGGGACAAGGCTTCACAAGGGTAAGAGAAAGATGACAATGGAGTGGAGCTAGAAGGAGCAAGAGAAAAATCAGGGGCTTAGCAAGGTCAAGCAGGCCAAGACCACCATGATGTGTCTGTGCCTTCTCTCCCTAAACAAGAGCTAGAAGAGGAATAAACCTGTGAGGAAACAGGCCTGTGGTCTGGTCAGCGAGAAAGAGTAAGGTACTCACCTTGGGTGCAAAACTTAAGGGCAGGGACAAAACTCAGAAATAAAGATGAATGCTATTTTAGTAATGTTTTTGAAAAATCAAAGTGAGTGAAAAAGTTCGTGATAAACAAAATATCAAACTTTTAAACACAGATAGATCAACTCTGTACTTATACAACCCTGCCTCATTCTAACCCCAGCCTTGAGTTTCCTAGTCTATAACCAACAACTCTAAAGATGATCTCTCAGTAAAATAATAAACTCTCAGGGATGCTAGGATGGCTCAGCAGATTAAGTGCTTGCTTTGCAGCCCTGGGATCCAAGGATCGAATCCAGGCCCTAGCCCATGCAGATCCATATGTTGAACTGGGATGTATCTCCAGTTCAGTTCTCACTGGGGTGAGCTCCATGTGGGAGGCCTCAGGTTCAGCTCCCAGCTCATGGGGGCATGCCTCCCATGCAGAAGGCCCCTGCCCAGTTCCTTCCCGGTGTCCACCTGTGTAGAAGGAAACCATGTCCAAAACTAATGACATACAACTATGGAGACTGCTCTGGGCCCTCCCCCTTCTCGCTGTCTCTCTCTGACTCTGTCTCTTTTTCTGTCAAAAACAATAAAATAAATCTTAAAAAAAATAATAATAAACTCTCAAAGATCATTCTTGCTGTGCTCCCATGGACTGTTGC
>PVKE010003650.1:0-70501 GCA_004027555.1 Craseonycteris thonglongyai | reverse complement strand
GTTTTTTGGGTAGATGCCCAGTAGAGGGATGGCTGGGTCATATGGTAATTCCATTCGTAATTTTTTGAGGAATCTCCATATAGCCTGTGGCATGATTTTGAGCTCTCTGTGTGTTTTTTTAAAGATATATATATTTTTGTTTTTGACAGAGACAGAGAGAGAGAGACAGAGAGAAGAGGGGAGGGCCCAGAGCAGTCTCCACAGTTGTACGTCATTAGTTTTTGATATAGTTTCACTCCACAGGTGGGCGTGGGGTGTGCAGGGCAGGAACCGGGCCAGGGGACTCCCTCATAGGAAGCTTGCCACAATGAGAACTGAACTGGGGGCCACACCCCAGCTCAGCATATGGGTCCCCATGGACTGGGGCCGGGATACAATCCTTGGACCCCAGGGGCTGCAAGACAAGCACTCAACCAGCTGAGTCATCCCTGCTTCCCCGACCTGTGGCTCTTCACTTAAGGTCCAGCTCCAATCAAAAAAGCCTGCCCACAAGAGTCTCCATGGACGGTATCTTTTCCAGTTTCTAGAAACTGTCCCCCTTTCTTTTGTCTAGGGATGTTACTAGTCCTGCATTATTATTTACACTATTGCATATCATCCCAGTTCTGTGACATTTCCAACTAATCACACAGGTCACTAATTAAACTTTTCATGAACCCGTGGGAGCCACCCTCGGTTGGCAAATATTCACTGACAGCATGCCATTTCCAACTCTCCCTGCTCCATATAAACCTATTATTTGCGTCCTAGGAAGTGATTACAGCCACGGACTGCTTCAAACGCTACAATCACATCTGGCAAAAGGAGAAGGAAGAAACCACTATGATGTTTATTATGAAAAACCCCTTGCTTTCTGAGTTTGAATCCCAGATTCTCTATTTCCGAAACCTGGAACAGGAAATTAATGCGGAGCCTGAATATATCTGTGTGGGTGCCCTGGCTCTGTACACAGGTTGGTTCATTTTCTTTCACACAGTGTTCTTCTGCCTCTTCACCTAGATTAGTGTTCCAGAAAGTTCTAGATGTCTTAAAGATGGACTACCCTTTTATGGGCCTCAAGCTTGAAGACCAATGTGTAGATTTCTTTTTAATTTTTCTACCTAATTATTTATTCTGCACATTTTGAACATTTTGCTGCCAAACCTTGAAAATAAGTACTAAATCAGAGAAAGGGGATTTGTTATATTTAGAATTAAAATTACCCTTCCTTTAATAAACAATGGTGACAAATGCAAGGCTTACCACCAATGGTTTTGATATGTACTTTGTTTCTTTTTTAGCATTTCAAGATGTGTTTTGAATTGCTGGAAGACAAGCTGTATAAAAATAAATGAATATATAATCCTTAGAAAACCACTAATTTTTTTCCCCCAGTTTGATTTTTCATGGTAGAGGACTGTAAGATGCAAAGTATTTACTACTGGTGAACGGCTACATTGGGTCTACTCAAACGGGCTCAAATTTTTCTCACTTAACTGTGGACACTTGGGTTTTACAGCCGACTTAAAGTTCACCTTGACCACTGAGACCAAGGCCTGGATGGTTGTCATCGGACATCACTGTAACAAAAAGTACAGGAGTGAGATGGAGAACATTCTTACACTTGTCGAAGAATTTAATAAGAAACTGAATCGGCCAATTAAAGACCTAGATGATATTCGGGTGGCTATGTCGGCATTGAAAGAGATCAGGGAGCAGCATGTTCCCGTTGACTTTCAAGTGGGACCAATTGAGGTACCTGGTGATCCCTTGTTCATTAGAGAAGCACCTCCACAGGTCGCGTGACGCTAGCTGAAGTACTGACCAGGTCTGGACTGAAGCGATTGTATGCTCGTGATGTCTCCCCATCATAGGGTGCCTTCTATGGGCCCGTTCTAGTCCCTTACATGTCACACCTAAAGTCCGTAAGGGCCCGAGACAAGGATTTCTGAACTAGTGATGTACTGAAGTGTGTTCATGCTGGAAGTGGAGTGAGGGAAACAGGAAAGGATGGGGTTGGGTTGGGTCCAGGGGAGTGAAGTGAAGATGTGATCTTGGCTGTAGATGAACTTCAACTTGATCCCATGGGGACTCTGGGACATGAGTTGTACCACACACTTGGTCCCACCTTGAGGCAAGGGGGACTGCCCTTTGGATCCTCAAGCCTGTTGGTTCATAATCTTCCTGTAAGGAAGTTCCTGTTTAGCTAAGGACGATTTTCCAGGGAAGAAGGCAGCTAGATCCCTACAGCCAACACTCCTGGCAGTTAGGGATGCAAATACTGGCTAGTAATGGGGTGCTAGCACTGTCCATTCATGTTTTATCTCTGTGTCAACTTGTTTAGTTCTTATTGCACTCCCACTTTACACACATGGAAACTCAGGGTCAGAGGAATTATGCAATTTGATGATGTTGCATATTGCTTTTGTTTTTAGCATTGTACTATTTTGTTTTTTAAAGATAAAAATGCCTTTATCAGGAATGGGTCACTATCTTTATTCTTTTAAATGAGACTAGTATAATTATAGCATTAAATCAATTCCAGACATAAAACATTATCTTTTTTCACACCGTAACTTGAATGTCCGGGTTTAAACTCTAATGTTTAGGCTCATACTCTAGTGTCACATTTTTCTGGATCCCTCTTTGAGTTTTGGAAAATTTCAGACCACTGTGCAAATGGTACAGATAACTGCACGTTTGCACCTCTGCTGTGTTGGTTCAGTGACATCTCATGGTCCACCAGGCTCTTCTTGGGAATCAAAACATCAGGAATGAGCCCCCGCTCTGTGTAGGACCACGGGAGGCCCTGGGGTCTGAAGAGGAGGCCCAGAAACTGCCACTCTGTTTTCCCCACCTGAGAGTTAAGACAAAACTATAGTCAAGTAGTCAGGATACAAATACAGTCTTTCTTACGGATAGAACTTATTTGCAAGACATGATTTAGTGTATAACTTCTATATTCCCACGAGACTCCCTGCCTCATCTTGCCAACCTACACATACGCACACTGTAAGCTTATGAATACGAAATGCTAGAACGGGACTCACTCATCTGTAGAGGCAGCACTGGAAATCTGTGGCCTCTCTGCAACCCAGCTCCATATTGTTGGACAAGTGCTTGTGAGAGACACACCTTCCAGGAGAAAAAGGCAGGAGGAAGAGATACACTGGGCTCTGCTTACTCAAAGCAACAGTTTTCTCCAGTCAACGATCAGACCTCCATTCTACCTCTGTGGGGAGGAGTAACGGTGGGAGAAGTGGCCAGGGATGTTTAGGGAGAATCCTTCCTTGTGAAAACCAACCTTTGCCTCATTCACCTTCTAGTCAGCAAAGTGGTTCAGGAGTCTGCAGCCCGAGGGCATTGGCTTGGCCCAGGCTCTCATTCAAGAACGTTCTCAGTGTCATAGAATGATTTGTACTTTTCAAGGTGCATTTAAAATGATATGTTTTTTGATATGCAGAAAAATCCTGTGAAGCAGCCAGGCAATTTTCCTGATTTTCAGATGAGGAAATGGTGTCTAGGGTCTCAGTTGTTCACCTAAGCTTTTACAGTTTGCAAGTAGAGTAACTGGAACTCTCTGGCCGGGTCCCCTATCATGGTGAACTTTTCCATCCTCATGCTTTAAATGATTGTGTGTAAATGTATGCATCTGACTGGCAGGAATGAAACTTGTTTTTCTCTTGTGTAGGAATCCTATGCCCTGCTGAACAAATATGGGCTTCTGATAGCAAAGGAAGAGATGGACAAAGTCGATACTCTGCGCTATACTTGGGAGAAGCTTCTGGCACGGGCCAGCGAAGTTCAGAGTGAAGTATTCTCGCTGCAGCCCAGCTTCAGGAGAGAGCTCATTAGTACCACGGAGGTCTTCCTCCGAGACTGTCACCAGTTCTATTTGGACTATGAATTGGTATGACTCTCGCTTTCTCTGTGGGTCATTTTGGGGAAGAGTGAATAGAACATAGAAAGTGTGTGTGTGTGTTTCATGCCATTGCATTGGCTCTGACTCCTGGCAACACTGAATGAGTGACATCCACAGTGTTGTGTCCTCACACCCCTACTCTGCTCCTGTGGACTCGTCCCATGGCTTCTCTTAGGGACTTAATCCATCTCATATTTTCTTTCTCTTTTTCTGGCTGCCTTCTATTTTTCCCAGGGTTAAGTTTTCCCATAAAACCCTGGCTTCTCAGGATGAGCCCAAAGTAGGACAGCTTTAGTTCTGTCATTTTTGCTTCCAGTGATGTTCGAGTCTTCGTTTTGTTAAGAACCCTCATGTTTGTCATTATGGTGGTCCAGGGCATGCGTAGAGCTGTCCTCCAACACTGTATTTCACATGAATCAGTTTTTTCTTAGCTGCTTTCTTCATGGTTCCACTTCCACATCCATACGTAGTAATTGGGAATAGAAGGTTATGATGCAAAATGCAGCCATTGTTGAGAGATTATGGGCCAAAGGTAATGACATTCCCTAGAAATGGGAATTTTGTTTTTATGAGAGCAAAGGCATTTCCCTTTCACAATTTTTTCTCCTGAGAGTTCCTCCAGAATAATTTAAACAGGAAATAGGGAATTTAAATGTTCTATTTATATTATGTCCTTGGTCTGTTGCAGAAGTTGAGAGTGTTCTATATTTGTGTAGACCAGTGCTATTCACATAGACTTACAGTGGTCACCGTCTCCACAGCATTCATTAGTTCAGCAAGTAATGCACCCCATATGCACCTGGTACTGTCCTTGGTGCTGAAGACTCAAAACTAGACAAGACAGACAGATGGAGTCTACATTTTGATCATACATATGTGGGTTTTAGTGCAGTATCTTCTACTTGGAATGTGTTGTGTAATGAGACCATTTCTAGCCAATTATAATGTACTGTGGCAGGAAATATGTAGAGCACAGGGTAAGATCTGTACTTATTAACCGATAGCATGTCCAGGCACAGTGTTAATAATGTGAGGTGATGGGTTCCATGCACTGTCTTCACAGCTGAAGAAAGCACAGAAGTCCACACTTAATGTAGGAAAACCTGATTAGAATGCTAAGATGATAGGTCACTACAAATAGATATTAGAATGGTGAAATCTGTGAGTTAGTGGCATTCGTGCATCTTCTTATAGAGTAGCTATTGACCTTTGCCTTGCCACTTAAAAAATGAAAAGCACATATTTTTAAGTTTCAAAATTTCTTGACTTATGGGAGTTGTGGCATTAACTTGTAGTTTGAGTTGAAAACATTTCCAAATGAGTCTCTTTCCTTAGTATTTTCATAAACAAAAAGCTATATGTTCTGTCATGCATGGGCCATGCATGAAAGCTAACTTTGATACTCAAATACTTTGAGCTCATGAAATTTGTATGCAAACACTTCATTTTATTTTGTTTTTTTTTTACCTTCTGTTTCAGAATGGTCCAATGGCTAGTGGCTTGACACCCCAGGAAGCCAGTGACAGGCTCCTCATGTTTCAGGTAATCATTTTAGTTCTGATGACATTTTAAACAACCATACCCACCCTTCCCCCACCCCCCCACACACACTCTGCTTTGATGTAGAAAGGCTTATTGTAGAATAAGGTATGCACTTACCTTAAAAAATGTGATTTGGTATGGTTACAATTAGAGTTAGTTTGTATGTAATTAATTACACTCAGTTTTTCTATTTACATCTGCTCAGATCATACATATTTGCTGACTCACCCGTCTTTTAAAATTTGCCTGTTTATTCATGTGTAAGTCATTTTGCTTAGTTTTCACTTGTTTTTATTAGAATCAATTTGATAATATCTACCGAAAATACATCACCTATACTGGGGGAGAGGAGCTTTTTGGCCTGCCAGTTACCCAGTATCCTCAGCTTCTCGAAATAAAGAAGCAACTCAATCTTCTCCAGAAAATATACAGTCTTTACAACAGTGTCATGGAAGCCATAAATAGCTATCATGACGTCCTCTGGTCAGAAGTGAATATTGAAAAAATCAACAATGAACTTTTAGAGTTCCAGAACAGGTGAGAAATGAAGTGCTTAACGTGCCCAGAGCTATTGAACCTCAAATGCTTTCTCCTTTGATCGACTGTCAGGTTTTCTTCTCACTCCAGATGTTTTGACAGCACACTGTGTTGCCTGGCTCTGGTTCATTAGACATTACCTTGTCAAATGCTGTTTATTAATTCCCCTGTGTGTGTCCATGGGGGAGACAACACGTCCTTTAAACCAGGATGAATTTTGTCAGGGGCTTTTCTGTAGCTTGGAGGGAGCTGATCTCTGTTTATATTATACTTATCAAACATTCAAAGTTTATGTTAGATGATTTCCTGGAATCAAAGCAAGAGCCCCATGAATTTCCTATGTCCTTTCAAGTATTGACCTCAAAGAAAGTAGAAGATTATTTGTTGTGTTTTTCAGTTGACAGCCTGATACACCGCTGTGCTTTGTGCTTAGTAGGGTCTCAAGATGTATTTGTAGAATTGAATTGAACTGGGAGGCACCTCTGTTCTTTAAAACAGCGATTTTTATCTAGTTAATCATTATGAAGAATTGAAAAAAATCTTTCCTGAGTGGGAGGAGTAATTTTCTGTTGTATTAAAGTATATTATACTAATAGATATCCTCTGAGATTTAAAGATGGGGTTGGTATTCGAAGCAACTGGGTTGGACGGGAAGCTGGCGACAGTCTTGGACTGCAGACTCCTGGGCACATATGCCAGAGAGTTTTCACGTTGGCTTCCTCTCGCAGGTGTCGGAAGCTGCCCCGGGCCTCCAAGGGCTGGCAGGCTTTTCTGGATCTGAAGAGGCACATTGACGATTTCAGCGAGTGCTGCCCCCTGCTGGAGCACATGGCCAGCCAGGCCATGCTGGACAGGCACTGGGACAGGATAGCTGTCCTCACCGGGCATAGGCTGGACGTGGGGAGTGAAACTTTTAAGTTGAGGAACATCATGGAGGCTCCTCTTCTGAAATACAAAGAGGAAATAGAGGTACCTCTGTTCGAAGCGGGCTGTGGTGGGAGGTCGGACGTTCTCGTGGGATTTATTTGTTAGCATTCTGCGTTGTGGAGTGTTGGTGATCAGTAAACCATGCCAGGACGTTTGTAGCTCTTCTTCTGGCATTCAACTATTAATTCCTTCAACCAATGTTTATGTAACAAAATGAAGGTGCATTCTTGAATTCACAGCTCATCACATAATTGGTTTAACTATTTATACAAATGAGTTTATAGTTACAAGTAAGTGCCATTGGAGGGAGAGTATGCTGCTCTATGGGGGCCCTACAGTAAAGGGCTTGACCTGACTTGGAGGTGAGGGAAGGGTGACAGGGGTAGAGAATGATGGGGTGCATGCACGTGATGGGTTTCATGAAGCGAGTCAGCTTGCATGGTAGGGGTGTGGGGCTTGGAAGGTGCAAAGGGGATTGGAAAGTCCACAAAACACAATGCTGGGCAGAGAGAAAGGCATGTGTGAGGTGCCCAAGGTGTATTTGGGGGACAACAAGCAGGCCAGAGTGGTGGGGGCTTGGGGTCGGGGAGAGAAGAGACAGCTGAGGATGGGACAATGGAGTAGGGTAGAACATGTCATCGATTTTGGTCTTTGAAACATTGGGGAGCCGTCTGGGAGATGTCTTTTTTTTTTTTTTTTTTTCTTATTGCACTCTTTAATGAAGTTATCACTTGTTACCACCAGGGCATTTGTAGTAGCTTTCTGTTCACATTCCTGCCATCTTCCCCATTCCACATCATTGTGGGAGATGTCTTTTGATCAGACGATGCCAAGGTTAGAGTTTTGTTCTGTCAAGACCATTCTGGTAGCTGTGTGGGGAAAGGATTAGAGGAGGGAAACAGGAGATGATGGGAAAACCTACTGGGGGTTGATAAGAATATTTCAGATAATGGGGATTTGGATGAGGGAGCAGGTAGTGAAGCTGGAGAGGGGAGAAAAATGGAAGAGATCTTTAGAAGGTAAAACTGGGTGGAATTTGGTGATGGAGGGGATGTGGTAGGAGAAACAAGGGGAGGGGCTAAGGATGAACCCTAGATTTGCTGAGAGACCTGGATGGATGGTGGTGCTTATCCCTGAGATAGGGGATGTTGGAGGAGAATCACGTTGAGTGACAAAGTACAAAGATTGTGAGCTCAATTTTACACATGAGTTTGTTATTTTGCAAATTGTGTTTGGGGTTTCCTTGATATATCCAAGCAGAGAAATTCAGAAGGTGAATGGATGTGGGTCTTGCCTGGAGGGACAAAGCTTAGTGACAGGCGTGGGCTTAGAGGAGCTCACCCAGACAGGGAGTGTGAGACAAGAAGAGAGCAGGGAAGGGCTTGACTCCGGATCCGGGAGAACACGAGGCTGCAGAGGAGACTGGAAAGTGATCAGAGGGCTGGGAAGAAATCAGGTTTCTGCTGAGTCCCTCTGGTACTGCGCTGGTTTGACTTTAGAGTTAAATCTGAGACACATGAAATTTTGTCTCTGCTTTGTCTCTGTTTCAAAACTTAAAAGGTTATTGCATATTGTTTATCCCGGGTTTTAAATTTTGATACTTGACCTATAACTTGATGTAAGTCTAAGGTATACAACATCGATTTGATGCATTTATATTGCAACTATATTGCAGCATTAGAACACCTTTTTTTCTCACATAGTTATTTCTTCTAGTGGTGAGAAGAATTAAGATCTAGTCTCTTAGCAAGTTTAATGTTGATAGCACAGTTTTGTCGTCTGTATTCACTGTACTGTGCATTAGAGCTCCAGGAATTATTAATCTCCTAGTTGCAAATTTGTGCCCTTAAACAACATCCTCATTTCTCCATTCCCAGCCCCCATTATCCACCATTCCACCCTTTGTTTTTTTGAGTTTGGTGTTTTTGATTCCACATATAAAGGATATCATATAGTATTTATCTTTCTCTGTCTGACTTATTTGACTTAATCTAATGTCCTCAGGGTCTATCCATATTGTCACAAATGGCAGCATTTCCTTTTTTTCTCATGGTTGAATAATATTCCATCGTTGCATATCTTTTCTGTTATCCTTCTTTCTGGATTAATTTGGTGGGAAATTTTTATAAATGAAAGCCCTGTCATTTAGTAATATCTCTAGCTCCATCTCTGCTCCTAAATCTCTCTCTACGTCCACAAATACCATGTATTATATTGCAATATAGATCTGGGAAGGTGAGTATTTTTAGATACCTAGGATGCAAAGAGTGAAACACCTAGACTATTCCAGGAGGATGTGGGAGTTTCACGCAGTAAAATGAGAGCTTGCAATTTTAATAGGACATCTGTATCAGTGCCGTGAAAGAGAGGGACATCGAGCAAAAGCTGAAGCAAGTGGTGAACGAATGGGACAGCAAAACGTTCACATTCGGCAGCTTTAAGTCCCGTGGGGAGCTCCTCCTGCGGGGGGACAGCACCTCGGAAGTCATCACCAGCATGGAGGACAGCTTGATGCTGCTGAGCTCACTGCTGAGCAGCAGGTAGGAGAACCTCCGTCTTCTTCCTCAGGGCCGAGAACCCTAATAGCACACGTGTCAAGGGCAACTGATTTAAAAAACGCACCGATATCCCTCATACCATTCACTCAGTACTGACAAGACTTGTGTTAGTTTTAGGCTTAGGCCCAGCACGTGAAATACTGTCTTTATTTCATTATCTATTTGTGGAGTGTGTCTGAGACCACCAATTGGACAAAATAATGCAACATGTTCTCAGCCACTTCGATCCAGTGGAGCATTTCAGCTTCTCTGCTGACGAGCCTCGCCGCACGTTGGACGGCCCAACAGGCTCTAGAGTCGGATGTTCAGAATGACCGCTGTCCTTGGAAAACCTTCTTGCCAGTAGTTTATGGACTGAAACACTTAGTGGTGTATGTACTGTAATGAAAAACAATGGCAGGCAGTATAATCATTTAGGGTTAAGTGTTTTTTGGCAAATAACAGAAGCACCATATAGACTATCACTTAAGACTGAAGTTTATGTCTCATGTAAAGGAAGCTTTAAGGTTGATGGTTCAGGTTGGAGTGGGGGCTCCACCATGTCACCCAGGGCCCCAGACTTTGTCTGGCTCACATTTCTGTCTTTTTTAGCTGTGACCCTTCTCTAGACTACTCCTTACATCCAATGCTGATGCTTCCTTTTCATCTAGAGGCGTGGTTCTCAGCCTTGGCTACACACTAGACACATGTAGGGAGTTAAAAAAAAATCCCATCCTCTGGGATGCATCCAGATTGAATTAGAATCACAGGGGGTGGGACAGAGACAGGAATTATAGTTTTCATCATTTGCTGGATGAGTCCAATGTGCAGCTAAGACTGAGAACTGTTGATGTGCAACTCAATACTGGGACAGTACTTTGTCCTGGGACTGCTACAAAGCAGGCTGGGAAATTCAGTACTTTAACTGGGCAGCTGTGTGTCCAGAAATGGGGTTCTATATCTAAAGAAGAAGGAGAAAAAACTATCGGGAGACCACTGTCAGTTTCCGCTTCAAGAGGAACAAAGGGAAGATAGCGTAACTGGGAGAGGCGAAAATGTGGCTGTCAGGCCATCTACGCGTAAGCCGTCATACACACGTAACACACACAGGCACGAGTAGGCACGACACGAGTGGGTGGGAAGTAGGAAAGAGACCCAGGAGAGGGGGGCTAAAGAGAAATTGCAGCTATCATATTTGAAAATTGAGGTTGTTATTTGGCCTCCAATAGTGGCGCTGTCATTGTTTTCATATTAATATGAAAATCCAGGGATGCCATGAAATGTACACGGAAGCTCCATAGAGAGACT
Organism: Craseonycteris thonglongyai; assembly: GCA_004027555.1. NCBI lineage: Eukaryota > Metazoa > Chordata > Mammalia > Chiroptera > Craseonycteridae > Craseonycteris > Craseonycteris thonglongyai. The sequence goes on along the minus strand of PVKE010003650.1, from coordinate 59,749 downwards.
ATTACTCTCTTGGGCGTAGCAACAAGAACCAGAATTAATACTACGGTGGCAGCTGGGTGGAGTGGAATCTAATGCCTGAGCTGCCCTCCCACCTCTGTTGTCGGAATCAAAGGGAAAAAATTAGTCTAACGATGCCCAGTACGTGGTGAAAAATTGACCACTTGGCAGCACCACTTTAAAAGTCAGTGACCTAATCAAAGTTGTAAAGACATTGGTACAAATTAGGATTTTGGAAAATCTTTTCAGTTTGAAAACAGCAATAAAAATAAAGCATTAAAAAGCCCCTCACGCTGCACCTATTTCTCATTTTAGGTACAATATGCCATTCAAAGCCCAGATTCAGAAGTGGGTGCAGTTATTGTCCAACTCCACAGACGTCATCGAGAACTGGATGATGGTGCAAAACCTGTGGATTTACTTGGAAGCTGTCTTTGTGGGAGGAGATATCTCCAAGCAGCTTCCCAAGGTCTCAGACTTTTCTTTATGATTCCCTCAGGTTTTTACCATAAAGAACTAATAACTAAGAACCCTTTAAAAATGCAATAATGTTTTAATCCCGGTTGAGCCACCCCTCCCCCCAACCTTTTTGTTGTTGCCATTGAACTGTTTCTCTAGGAGAGTAATTGTGGAAAAGAAGGGGCCTGAAACTTAGCATCAGAATGCTACAGGACTGTGAGGTTTTATAGAAAGGGAGGGTTAAAAAACCAAAGAATGAATGCCTGTGTGATTGACACGTCTTCAGGTCATCTGAAGGTAGCATTTGCAAGAGTGTAGAAGTATGGAGTAGTTATCTTGACAACGGTAAGATGATTTGTTCTACTACTGACAGTTTAAAATAACTCACACTATACAATAGACCCAATTAGATCTGTACTGTGCAATTGAGTGGGTGGAAATGTGCGGGGAGAAAGCTCCCACACAAAAAAGGCCCTCTTCATAAGATGTTGAGTATGTTTTTCTCACCGAATTATAATCATCTCACTAGATAGATGTGGAGTGTCTTTTGAGATGTATTTTTTAAAAACATATTTTTCCCTCATATCTCAAGGATCCTTACTCAAGGCCTTAAATTGCTTGCAAAAATAGGACATTTGAACAATATATTTGAGTTTTAGAGGCATGCTGCTGCTGAGTATTCTCTTCAAGTAGGTGTCCTGGCTTTCTCATTAGTTACTTTTCAGTTTAATTATAGAGGACCGATCTGTTAGCCAGTTTACTTTTTGGCTACCAGTGAAAGGTATCCACGCACTGACATTTATTTATTTTTGCTTTTATATTTGGTTGTGCTTTTCTTCTTGATGGGTGGAGAAGAATCTCAAATTGAACTTAATAGAAACCTGTACATACAATATTGGAGGAGCTAAATGGGGTTTCTTGTTTCACATTTGCGAGAACGTGCTCATCATCAGTAAAAGACAGACAGTTTTAAAGAAAACAATAGAATTGTTCCTACTCTCTCAAACAACCTGTGCATTTTCTACTTTTCTTGAAAAAAGTCTATTTAAAATTTTTTGCAGTATTAGGGTTATACTAAAATTAAGTTTGTATGTTTTTTTTTAATGGTTATTTTATGGGAAACTTGACAAACATAAAATTCACTTCATTTGGAGATAACTGATAAAAACAAATGGGAGTGGCTTTTCCTCTCAAATTGACATGTACTGTATGATTTGTATCTGTTTTCTGTTTTTCATTAACATACTGGGGTACCCAGGTTGAGTTAAAGATTCTTTAAAGATTTATATTTATTGGTTTTTGACAGAGAAAGAGAGACAGACAGGGAGAGACAGAGAGAAGGGGGAGGGCCCAGAGCCGTCTCCATAGTTGACAGCATTAGCTTTCCATATAGTTTCACCCCACAGGCGGGCACAGGGCTGCGCAGGGCAGGAACTGGGCCAGGAGCCTCCCGCATAGGCCCCCGGCAAGAATTGGACTGGGGGCACACCCCAGCTCAGCATATGGGTCTGACTGGGCCAGAGCCAGGATTCGATCCCTGGTCTTCGGGGCTGCAAAGTGAGCACTTAACCGCTGAGCCATCCCAGCTTCCCCTAAAGATTCTTATTTAAGAAAGAGGGTGGTATTAGTGCCGAAGGCCCAAGGAGAATGGAGCTAGCACATGTGTGACATTTCAGGCTAGTTAGAAACCTGGCCTCAGCGGAGGTCCATGGGATGCTCTGTCCTTGAGATCACAGACCTAACCAAGTGTGCTGTGTCACCTCGCACTCACAGGAAGCCAAGCGCTTTTCCAATATAGATAAATCTTGGGTAAAGATCATGAATCGGGCACGTGAAATGCCAAATGTGATTCAGTGCTGTGTTGGAGATGAGACCATGGGGCAGCTGTTACCACACTTGCTGGACCAGTTGGAACTGTGCCAGAAGTCTCTCACTGGGTGAGTTCACTGTCTCTGTGAAGGCTCTTAGCATCCTGGAGATGGACGGGAGCAGAGAGACTAGGCAGCATTCGCCAAGTCACTGGTCTTTTGCTTAGACTTCATTCATGTCTCATGTGGTTGCACGGACAAAATGGATAGTTTGAAGCCTTACATTCTCTCCCAAATGCTCACTAGATTTGCCCTGATGTAGGGATTATAAGGCTTAAGGCATCTCGCATCACTGGGACAAGATCTCGCAAACATTCCTCTGAAGTCCCTGCTTTAAAAATTGACTTGCCTATTTTCTGATATGCTTTTTGTGTAAATATCTGACAAATCAACATATTATACTCAACCAAAAACAGTCTGAACAGTGTGTAGTAAATACAGTAAAGATTACACAGAAATGAGGGCCTAATATATTTATCAATATACACAGACACAGACGCACACACAGACTCACACTCTCATGGATATAGAGACTGGGTGAATTGCAAGAGGAATAAATAGTTTTCTTTTTTCCTTTTTGGTTAATTAAGATAAAGTTATGTAAGTAGAAATATGTTAAATAGTAATATTGTAAAAAGTTATTTACACATGCTTTTATTTATTTTTGTTTTCTTGAGATATAATTGACATGTAACATTATATTAGTTTCATGTGTACAACATAATGATTTGATATCTTCATGATCTCCACAATGAGTCTAGTTAATATCCTTCACCAGAGGGGGAATCAAACACACGGTGATGGAAAGTGAGCTGATTCTGGGTGGTGAGCACATAACGTGATGTATGGGCAATGTAATGCAGAATTGTACACCTGGAAACAATGTAATTGATATCAATTAATGTCACCCCAATAAATCTAACAACAACAAAAATCCTTCACCATATGTGGTGACAATTATTTTTTTCTTGTGAAGCAAACTTTTAAGGCCTACTCTTAACAGCAGCTTTCAAATATACAATACAGTACTGGTGACTGTAGTCACCAGGCATGCATGTGAAAGTGGGGTGGGGACGGGCATGTCGCCTGGGTTTCGGTAACCCCTGGAGGTCTAGAGCAGAGCCAGGGCTGTTCGCATAGCTCGTTTGTAGCTGGATTTTGCTTTTACTTCCATGATGGATTCATTGGATTTTTAAAGATACAATCAATCCCACAAATGTGATGCAGCCTTTACCAGACAGACACAACACTGATTGTGCGCGCACGAGCACCACACACACACACACACACACACACACACACACACACACACAGAAAGTACAAGATTTTTTAGGTTAAGTCAAGTGTATATCTTACATTTGTGAAAAATGAAGAAATTCTCCTTGCAATATTGGGGGGGAAAAAAAAAGTTCTCCCGTCAGAATATGGAATGCTATTTGGCAAAGGTAGTAACCAAACCAAAACAAAAACATTGAGTGGGAAAATCTGATTGTTTTAAAAACTTGCCCCCGTTGCCCATCCAAATGAGTTTATTCCCAGAGAGGCCTGTTTTGTGTGTTTATAATGGATTTCCTTTTCCTTCCCAATTAGATACTTGGAGAAAAAACGACTTAGCTTTCCTCGGTTCTTCTTCGTCTCGGACCCCACCCTTCTGGAGATTCTGGGCCAGGCTTCGGATGCTCACACTATACAGGCCCATTTGCTGAATGTGTTTGACAACATTAAATCTGTCAAATTCCATGAAAAGGTTCGCCTAATCCTCATTGCTGATACGGTCCTTGATCAGCAAGGACCGTATCGTAGGGTCTCAGCTGTCCTCATTACATGGCTGTCCCATATTGTGCTTACAAATGATGACTTCCCTGGTCATTAACTCTAGCCAGTGATGAAAAACACACTTTTGGGCCCAATTTAGCTTCAGAATTATGTGATTTTTTAGTATCCAGAGTGTAGATTTGAAAAACAAATAGGTTAACTATGATCAGTAATGCATTGTATGTAGCACACATGGTTTTGCATCCCATGTTAACTGTTTAGAAATTCAAGAAAACAAAGAAACTAAATCTGATAAAATAGTGCCTTTTTTTTTTTACTAAAGAGAATCACCACCATGGTGTGACTATTTTAATCAGGGTTCAGAAGCTTTTGGCATGATGGTCTTCCCTGTTTTTCATAATGCTTGATTGACATTTTTTAAATTAATTATTTTTTTAAAGATTTATTTTTTATTGCTTTTTACAGAAAGAGGGAGACAGAGACAGAGAGACAGAGAGAAGGGGGAGAGCCCAGAGCAGTCTCCATAGTTGTACGTCATTAATTTTAGATGTAGTTTCACTTCACAGGTGGGCGTGGAGCTGCGCAGGGCAGGGGCTGGGCCAGGGGCATCCCCCATGGGAGGCACACCTGGGGTGGGAACCGAACTGGGGGCCTCCCACATGGGAAGCTCTCCCCGGTGAGAACTGGACTGGGGGAGCTCCCAGTTCAGCATATGGGTCTGCAGGAGCCGGGGCCGGGATACAGTCCTCAGACCCCGGGGCTGCAAGATGAGCGCTCATCCCACTGAGCCATCCCTCCCACCCCACACACACTTTTTTAAACACTCTCAACAAGTTTCTAGAACCATGGAATTGTAGGAGACCCAAACGAGGTTGTTCAGTGTGAGGAAGACCACATTTCTGTAGCTGCCAGGAGATGTTTACTGATTTACCTATTCAACCAGAATTCCCTGGAGAAGTAACCCTGACAGTGTGACAGTGTGTTCAGTTTTTTCTAGTGGTTCATGCAAACCCTTGGTGCCGTTCATTTATCTGTGCTGGCATGCGATTTGCTCTTGTTGAGCAACTACCTTGTGTCAGAAGTTGTGTGTGACAAAGGAACTGTACAAAGCCAGGAAACAGTGCTCTGGGGGGGGGGGGGCTTCCAGAATTAGTGCAGGGGTGGAGCAATTCCTTTGGAAGTGGTTAAAAGCCAGTCATTTATGTTTATGCCCCTTGCTACCTGCCACACAGGATGCTAGGCTGGGGTCCCCTTGAAGAATACATCATAAGTAGGCTGACCAGACACCCCATTGTAAATGGGATGGAAAACAGCAGTACTGTCCCATTTGAAGCGGTACATCTGGTCAGCCTAACACCTTGAATTTAGCCCAGAGAGACTAGCCTGACCAGACGTACCATTTGAAACAGGACACTGCTCTTCTTTCCTGTCCTGTTTAAAATGGGACGTCTGGTCAGTCTAATCACAATCAGTACTGAAGTCGTTTTTATGCTGTGCAACATCCAGCACAAATTCAGCAATTAAACTGTTGATCACGTTCCATCGGCTGCTAGTACTATGCACAAGGAACATGGGAGTGCCTCCTGGGAGCCCTAGCCTGGGTGGAGGGGGTGTAAGAGAAGGCTTCCTACAGGAGAACCTGGCAATTCAACGAAGATTTTGACGGTGAATGAAACATCATCAAGCAGGTGGGGAAGGGGGAAGTGGTCCAGTCAGAAGAAAGGGCTGGTGAAAGTGCGGGCAGCCTGGGTGTTAGAGGTATGGGTGTGTGAGAGAGGCCAGTAGTTTCCTGAGGTTTTCCTGGATTGAAACAACAGAAGCGTAGAATTCAGAACTAAGGTGTTGGCATGGTGGGTCTCTCTTGGAGGCTCTGAGGGAGCATTTGTTCCAGGCTTTTCTTCTAGTTTTTAGTGGTGGCCAGCAGTCCTTGGCGTTCCTTGGCTTGTAGACACATCCCTCCAGTCTCTGCCTTTGTCCTCAAGTGACTTTCTGCCCATGTGTCTGTGTTGCTGTGTCTGACTTTTCTTCTTCTAAGGATGGCAGTGGTCATTGGGTGAGCCCCTCGACCCCCCAAATTCAGTATCTCATCTCAACTTGATCACCTCTGCAAAGACCCTATTTCCAAATAAGGCCCCATTCAAGGTACTAGGACTTAGAGCTTCAACATATGATTTGAGGGGCGGGCCACAGTTTAACCCACAACAGGGATTGATGAATGAAGGGAGAAGGAGGCATGGACCAGATTCTAAAAGGCCAAATGCATCCTTCTGTGGAATTCCACTTCATCGAGAACGTGACAGAGACATGGGCAGTCTCTGAGCAGGGCAGTGAGCTGATTGGTGTTGCAAAAAGACTTTCTGGTTCAGGGTAGGTGGTGCGATGGAAGGGCATATGGGAACTAGTGTTAGAAGTGATCGCAAAGTCAGGATGGAAGAAGGTGAGCCTTGATGAAAGGGGTGGGTGGAGGTGAAGGGAAGTGCGTGTGCGAATGCGTTAGAATCAGTGTGTGCAGATCTACCGGATGTGTGGGTTGAAATAGGGGCTTGAATTTCCCAGAAAGTTCTTCCTGAGGTTTCACTCAAATCCTCCTGTGACTGCACTAGAATGTCATAGTCCAAGAATGAAGCTTCTCACTCTTGCAGTATATTGAAAATAATTTAAAATTCCTCATTTTTAGCTTCTGCTCATGGCAATTGCTTCTTAAAATAGCATTAGTTGTTTTGTTGTTTCTGCCATGAGGTATCTACAACTAATGGCAGATCCTGGTTTTGTGGGTCCTCAATCTTATGAAATCATAAACACAAATTTATATTGAGAATCTTGGAGAAAGTCTGTGTGAGAGGCCCAGAAATTTGACTCATTGGCTTCACTAATACAGTTTCAGATGAGAGATTTAGGGTTCTGTTCTAAATTGGAGACCAAGGGAAAAATATTGCACTTACTAAAGAATAATACACACACACATGTGCATTTACTTGATAGTTTGCCTTTTTGTTTAATTGGCATGAACAGCTTGTGAGGTATGTAGAGAAGTCAGGAAGGCATGCTTTTTAATGAATAGTTTTAGGAAAGAAATGTAGTCTCAGAGACATGTCCTCCAACATTGTGTGGTCAGTGAGTGGCAGAGCACTGTTTGCAGCCGTGACATCAGGTCCTCAAATACCATGCCATTCTCATTACGCCATACTGCATGGAAACTGAAGCAAAGCGACCAGACTGCGAGCTGGGTTTAAATTAGAAAACATTATGTGTAACCAAGAGCTTCTGTAAAGAGCACGGCATTTAGTTGAAAATTGGAATTGACTTGTAAGGTGTTTGCATTGATCAAGTAGGCCAGTTCGTGGCGAATGTCTGCTTGATAAGCTTGTGGTGTGGAAGATAGTCTCTTAGAAAGTTCCGTTTCATTTGAGGAAACGAGATTTTTTTTGGTCATCACATAGGTCTTGAATCTTCCTTTTAGAAAACAAGTTTTTTCCCTCTCAAGTGTAGACTATTTGGAATTGGTTTAGTATTCATTCCCTTTTAGATTTCATGGACAACTTTTTTTTTTTTACTGTTTTGAAATAGATTTTTATGTCATCTTTTGGATTTTATTTATGATGTGTAGCTTCACTTCTATGAGAAAGATAACATAGACAAGAGGGCAATGGAAGAATTCATTCTTTATGTGAACATAACTTTTTTGTTTTTGCTTCTAACATAGATCTATGATCGCATTCTGTCAGTTTCCTCTCGGGAGGGTGAGACGATTGAATTGGATAAATCTGTGATGGCAGAGGGCAATGTGGAAGTTTGGCTTAATTCTCTCTTGGAGGAATCTCAATCTTCATTACATCATGTGATTCGCCAGGCAGCTGAAAATGTTCAAGAAACAGGTTTCCAACTGATTGAATTTCTTTCTTCCTTCCCCTCTCAGGTCAGTGTATTGAAGTCGGAAAGTATTTTTTACAGAATAGTCATTTTAGATCTCCTATATTGCCTATTGTAAACTGTACAACTGGCTACAATTTAACTCTGGACCAATATTAAGATTTTTATAAGGGTTTGTTAAATAGAGATAAGCTTAAAGATTTTAACTACAGATTATTTGGTTATATATGTATGTATGTATATGTATATATATATATATATACACACACATATATATATGTATTATAGAGATATTTGATATATTTCTTTAACTTAAAAGTTTTTACACTGAATCTTTTTAGTACATAAATCATAATAATGTAGCCCCAAAATGAGAAATATATTTCAACATTAAAATACAGAAAACAAACAGTGTATTCTTAGTCATTGTGATCAATAAAGATTTTGCATCTACTATGTGTAAATCCTGTTTTGTGTGGGGAAAGCAAGTTTAAGATATATTCCTTCCTTGCCAATAACTTAAAATCTATGTGGAGAGAAGTGTGACTTAAAAAATGAATGACTTACAATTATGAGAAAAACATTGTGGATACATCATGAGGCTGTGCATAGTTAATTGTCAGGGAAACAATATAAAGAAAGTTTCCATAGGTTGTGATATGACATATCAAGTTGATGTAATCCTGGATAACGTTTTTGCATAATACTCACAACCATTCACTACACTGTAATTTTTATTTAAGTATATTCGTTTGCCATACACATTCCTGAAGTCTTTTTTATTTCTATAAGGTTGGATTATTAGGAATTCAAATGATATGGACACGGGATTCAGAAGAAGCCCTTAGAAATGCCAAGTTTGATAAAAAAATCATGCAGAAAACCAACCAGTCTTTCCTGGAGTTGCTGAATACATTGATTGATAACACAACCAAGGATCTGAGTTCCACGGAACGAGTTAAATACGAGACTTTGATCACTATTCATGTGCACCAAAGGGATATCTTTGATGACCTGGTAAATGCCTTATACATGCTGTGGCATATACAGAAAAGCAAATACCAGCCACTATCTGTGTTTACCCACTGGAAATAGCTTGAATGAATTCAAAGAAAAAGGTTAAAACGAGGCAAGGAATCGTTTTCACGATGAGAGCTTGTTTGTCAAATTTTCAGTCTTTAGTCGAGTTTCAATCATTCTGACAATTTCTGCTAAAACTTTATTAAAATTTTTTATGTGATTATTTTTAATAGGAAAATGTCATGTAACATCCTGAAAAGCTCTAATTTGTCTTGTGCCCCTTTTAGTTATTAGTTGAAGATTAAGTTTCTTGCAAGAGAATTAATCAGTAATATTGCTAGTACTGCCACTTCGTCCTTCCTGTACGGCTTCTGATAAATCACATCTTTAACACGTTTTTCTATCTTTGACGTCATTGACTGCCAATGGTCTTTTCTAATATAGTGTGTGACATTCAGGGGTCATGCCTCCAAAAAAGAGAACAGGGCGGGAAAGAGTTTAGTAGCTACAGAAAAATAGAAAATGTGAAAAGGAATGAAATTTGTCCTCTTCTATAAAATAGGACATTAGATAAGGGGCAAGGAGCTCTTATTTTCTAATAATTTTCTGGATTGTGTCTCACCCCATTATGCAAAAAGGATTATGGAAGATTGGTTCCGATGTAATGGAAATAAAGGCAGCTCATTCAAGCTGTTGTGCGCTAATCTCCTCTCTTAATAGTTAAGCACACTCTGCCTTTCAGAGAAATAAAGGGCTCAGGATAATTTTAGATTACTTCCTTGTCAAAGAAAAAGGATTAAAGTGGTTTAAAATTTTGGTTAAAAAATTTAGACAAAAGTATTGCTGGACAAAATAACCTGCCACTAAGTATTAGAAACTTTGGCCCTCTGCAAACCCTAGGAAAAATAATTAATGGATTAAAAACCAAAAAAGAAAACCCAGCGGTTTACTTTGTCGTAATCACAGCAGAATGCCTTTTTCCTCATGAGATTGTTTAGTTCTGTCTTTGATCTTCAAAATGTGCTATTCATGGACTGTATTGTATGGTTAGGACTGTGGAATCGGGTGTTTAAGGGTGAAGTTCAAGAAATGAATATCTTACTATTAAAATAGGAGGGCTGTTCAGCAGATATCCAGCCATGTAACCATGCTCATTACATTGACAATGGTTGGATTTTTTCCAGACAGTCCTCGTCTATCATGTTTAAATTGCGAAGCACATTTAGAGGATTCTCTTGAAATTTCCCATACCCTTGTCTTCTAAAGTACTATTTTTTTTTGCTTATCAGTGGATGGATAGGTTGGATGGTGATGACAATGACATCTCTGGACTAGCGGGGCTGTCTTTCAGTTCCATTTACTTCACATTATGTCTACGTGAATGCCAACGTGCACATCTACTAAACGGTTCTCATGTCAGCTTTAACATACACCTTTTGCGTTCCAGTGTCGCCTGCATATCAAGAGCCCTACAGACTTTGAATGGCTGAAACAGTGCAGATTTTACTTTAACGACGATTCTGACAAGATGATGATCCACCTCACAGATGTGGCTTTCGTATACCAGAATGAGTTTCTGGGCTGCACTGACAGGCTCGTGATAACTCCGCTCACAGACAGGTGATGGAAGGGTCCTGGGAATCCACAACCCCCTCCCCCACCACCCCGACATTGTTAATTTCTCCAGTTGCTGAGGGGACTCCTGCTCATCGTCTCTTCAGGGTTTATGAGCTCTTTTGGAATTCAGTAGTTTCAGCTTTGCACGTGTGAGTTTGATGGGATTTAGGTTTGTGATTGAAATGAACTTGGCTTCCTTTGCCTTCAGTTTTATTGAGGCAACGTTTAAATGACCTGTGTGGATGTGGTATGGGCAAGACATGCCATGTGACCATAGGTGTGAATTAGTGGGCCTTGAGAGCTGCTTTGGGGACTGTGGCACCTGCTGTGGTTACAGACACAATTTAGATTTTTTTTTTTGAAGCGGGAAAGAGATTGAGCGTTGGTGCAGCTGGAACGCGTGGGGGAGCGCATGGGCCAGGGCGTGTGGAGTTCTTAGTTCTGCCGCCTGCTGTTGCTCACCAGCTGTGCTAGCTGGAGCTGCCCTGGACGTCCCTGGACTCAGTTTCCCCATCTGTAAGATGACCTACGCTATCGCCAGGGGTCCTTCGTGCCTAATACTCTGCAGTTCACTTAGTTTCATGGGAACTTTGCGGCATCAGGCAACTGCGTGCTGTCCATTTAGAGACTCACTTAACACCTAGTGTTGGGCAACAGGGCTAAGCGTTAAAGTATTAGCTGAAGCTGGACATCAGTTGTTTTCACAGAATGAACATCTGTGCTATTAGGTTAAAAGTCTTATCAGACGAGATGAAAAAGTGTGATGTTAAAACCCTACCGTCTACTAGATTACTCCTTCTGCTCATTCATGGTAAGGAATGACGTGCTTACCTTCAGCGGAGAATGGAGGTTTAGCAAGAGATTTGTATCTCCTGTCATGTTCATCTAGTTTTCATCTAGTATTTGCTCACCTTCATACTGTTTATATTGCTTCTTAGTTTGGATTGAAGAGGATTTGTACCGGAGGCTGTTGGACATCTCTTTGGAGTTCTTCCCTTTGTTTTGCTGTGAGGAGGTGGATAATATCCCATTGGGAAGAATTGCTAGGAATACCTGTGGCTTCTGCACTGATTTCACACTTCCTGTTTCTCATCTTCCAGCACTTCCTTCATGTCCTCTCTGTCTACCGAAGGCCTCGGTTCCTATTTTATTGAGAAGGTAAATGCTCTTATGGGCGAGAACGTCTGCTAACTAAGATACCTATCCTGCTGCTGTTAGCTTTCTGTTTTGGATCTAGGGATAGATTTTGTGCTGCCAAAGCCCACACAATTATGTTGTCTTTGGGAGCATCATCAATTTTGACTTCCTCCTGGTTCATTCTGATCAGCATACGAATATGTTGTAATTGCTTCCAGAAGGAATATTCTACCATGAACCTTGCAGTTTCCTAACCAATTCTGTGCACCCGCGCAAACTCTTCCAAAGCACCGATTTGATCTGGGATTCACTCCAGCCAGGCTCTCTGCGTCAGGTTTCTATTGGCGCCATAACAAATTACCACAAATTGAGGAGCTTAAGCAACACAAGTCAATCATTTTGTGGTTCAATCCATAGGAAGCCTGATGCCCGTCTTGTTGAACTAATAGCAGGCATCAGGATCTACTCCTTCCTGGAGTCTCTGGGGGACACTCCGCTTCCTGTCTTTTGGGCAGAAGTCCTTTCCTGGCATTTGTGGGACCTATGTCCCCACATTCTTGCTGGCTGTCAGCTGGACACTGTCCCCAACTCCTGGGGTCTGCAGCATTTCTTGGCTTGTGGCCCCTCTCTCCATTTCAAAGCCAGCCTGCTTTTAATCTCGTTTTTTTTTTTTGTCACAAGTCTCTGACCCACTCTTCTGCCTCCCTTTCCCCCTTTTAAGGACTCATGAGATAAGATCAGACTCATAGGGTAACCCAGGATAATCTCCCCAACTCAAGGCCTTTAACCTTCATGACCACAGTCCCTTTGGCCATAAGGAAAGGTAGTTAGATGTTCCAGGAATCAGAATGCGGATGTCATTGAGGGACCATTGTTCTACTTATCACACGTCCGTCCCCACTCTGTGGTAAAACAGTCACCCCGTCCTTCACATTCTTAAACCAGTGGCCATATGTCGCTCTCACCTTTGTTGACTGATCAGCAGCATTTGCACTGTTGGACCCTCTCTCCTTTGTGATATGTCAGCTTCCAGGACACCACACTCACCTGCCTCCCCTCCTGTCCCCGTCACCCCTTCATACCCTGTCCTACTGGTTCTTCATCTCCCTGCGCTCTAAACACAGAACACCTGGGACTCATCTTTACCATCCATACTCACTCTTTGGTGATCTCCCGCGGCTTTAAAAGTCTCTAGATGTTGACCCCCCATCTCTGCACCCAGTCAGGGCTGCTCCCCTGAACTCCAGACACACATATCCGCCTGCCTACAGCTTGTGTTTGCTTGGGTGCTCACGGAATTCACACTGGACGTGCTTGGCTGTCGTCCTTGCTATCTTAGCGAATGGCAAGCCCGTCGTTCAGTTCAAGCCCAAGTCCTGGAGGCGTCCTTGAGGGTTCCTTCGTTACCTGGTCTTCCACCTGGGGCAGCACCGCTTCCAGAATCCATCTAGGATGTGACTACTTCCCGCCCCTTCGCTGGGATCCCGTTAGTGCAACCAGTGTCATCTCTAGACTGGACTACGGCTGTAGTCCTTCCTTTGGTGAGCCGGCGTCTGTCTGTCCTCAGTTCAGACACTGGAACACAGGTGCATCTGGTCATGCTTTTGCCTCCATCTCTGCACCGTCTTTTCATCTCCCCCAATGTAAAGCCAGTGTCCTCACGCTGGTGCACAAGGCCTGACAGGGTCTCATTCCTGCTGCTTCTCTGTCTCTCCTTGCTCATTCTGCTCTGGCTCCTCGCTCCTCGGTTGTTCCATGAGCAGTCTCAGCACACTTGTGCCTCAGGGCCCTTGCACGTGCTGTTCCTTTGGCCTGAAACCTTGTCCGTTCGATATTGGCATAATTTGCTTCCTCAACTCCTCAAGTCTTTGCTCAAACGTCTCCTCAGAGGCGTCTCCCCTTCCGACCCATCACATTTGAAACAGCAGTGCCCACACCCCCCAACCCTCCCAACCAGCTTTATTGTACCTGCTTTCTATTTTAAAACAATCTGTTTCTTTTCTTTAGAATGTCGGCTCCTTGAGGCATGAATTTCTGTGATTTATTTGTGGGTCCTACAATAGTACGATCATGTAATAGGTGCTAAATAAATATTTTCTGAAGTACTGAAGGACATGTTTATTTTCAAAGTTATATCTTTATGGTGAAAAATTTAAATAGTACAAAAGCACATAAATTTGAAAGTATGAGGGGGAAATGTTTTATTTTTTAAAATGACTAGCAGTTTATTTTCTATCCTAGAAATGGCCAATGCTTGTAGGGCAAAATTCTTTGTAATTTTTATATAAAAGCATCAAACTACATAACCTTTTCTGCAGCTTGATTTTTTTCATTGTATTCAAGGTATTTATAAGATATTTATAAATATGTAAGGGGGGGTGATTCTAGAGTTTGTTTCAGTTTATCTCACCCTAAATGTTCACTTAATTTTCTTTAACTAACTTGATTACGAGAGACACGAGTCACCATGTTTTGCTCATCATTGGGATTCCACTGCGAGATTTGCTACCCTTTTCCAAAAGAATTCTTCCCTAAAATCAATACTTAAACAAATATATCAAAGGCCGGAGGCATGACTCCTTGTGTCTTTTGCTAACAGCCCAGTGAAAACTCAGCAAAGTTGGTGGCTAGTCTCTGGGAAGCTTGATGTCACATGGATGGAAGTGTGTCTACTGTAGGCAATCACATAGTCAATATAACACGCTACAAACATACACTGCCTGTCTCTGAACGCTCATAGTGGTTCTCATGACCAGTCCTTCCTTGCACTTTTGAGCATGCATAGAGAAGACTCGTATCATTCTTAGTACCACTGTCACTTCCGACAGAGGGCAGCGGAAGTCGCAGGCTGATAGTGGCATCTTTCTTGTCTGCTTCATGAGGAAAGCAGGCAGGTCTGACAACACACGTCTTTCTGTGAAGTATCCTCAGAGCTTTGTGAGTCACACCGGGTGTTGGTCACCGGGCTCTGCCCAGAACGGCTGGGTAGTCCTGGTAACACAGCTACCCTATCCGACTCCCTGCTTTTGGATTCATTGTGTGGACTAGCGCAGATGTAAGTGGGGACCCAGCCCAGGGTCTGGCACTGAGTAAATGTTAGTCATTATTGTGACTGTGAGGATGGTTTTTCTTAATCATCGATCACCCATTCTTTACCAACCTTTCCTTTTGTTTCTTCTTAAGCAAGTTCCTTTGATCAAAGAGTCTATGACTAAACCAAATTCTCTGCAAAGAAAAAGGCATCTTCCCAGAGCTTGCACCGTTGCTGCCTTAAAAGCTGTCCAGCGTTTTAGAATCAGTGCTGTTTAAGAATCAGAACCAAATGCACTTCCAGCTCATGAGTGATGGGATGTGTCTAGAGTGACAGGCATACTTAACACGAATGGTGCTGATGGCTTTGGCTAAATTGCATGTTAATGAGCTCTGGGTCATGGGGTGGGTCCTTGTTCACTTGGTGCCTTGGCCATATTCATCGTCTTTAATTCTAGTAGCTATCGGGACTGGTGGAACCAGATGAGAGTGTATGGCTGGACTGTCACAAGCCATTTATTCAACGAATATTTACAGAGTACGAGTTGCTGGGAGTTCGGGGAGTAGTTGGGGTACAAGTCTGAACCAGACCCATTTTCCTAACAGTGGGGAGCTTGTGGCAGTCAGGTGGGAAGGCAGGACACTGTGATAGAACTGTGAGGACCACTGAATTACGTAAAGTTCAAATCCCCTGCATGGATGGTGATGTTTTTTGAAAGCAACCAAGAGATTGGAAATTAAAGCAGAGAAGGGAGGAAGTGAGGCACACACGCAAGTACAGTGCTCAGGGGAGTGTGTACCTGTATGTAAACATGGGCAGGAAGGTGCTCTGACGGGTCTGTGCTTGTCTCTGGAAGGGGTGTCCTAGAGATTCATTCCTTAGTAGATGCTCCCAGAAATAGATTTACGATGTGATGATTTAGCAGCGTGTGCTTTAAGTCTCCTGTGACCATCAAATGGTCAACTCTTAGAGTCAAAAAGGGGATTCATCTACTTGAAGGTTCCCAATCTGTTTCCTTCTTCTTGTTCTTTTTTTGTTTTGGATTTTTTTTAGATGTGGTTGATTTCTGGGAAAATGCTGCAAAATTAGTTTTGGAATTGCCATGCACTATTTTTTATACGTGGAGACTCTCAGTATACAGGTTCATAAGGAAGGCTGTTTACATTTTAAAGAGTTTTCAACATATTTAACCATAGATCATCCTCCTTCCTTTTCCCTTAACATATACATGTTAATATCTGTAAGGATAAGTGTGTTTTAGGATGCAGTTTTGGGAATGTTATGCAAGGACAGTAGCTTGGATGTTTGGTTTTACAGTCTTGTGTGGGTATCATTTTGCTGTGATGTGCGGGTTTCATGTTGCTGGGATGTGTCAGCAGCATCTTCCCGATGCCGCAGGTATGGCTCTAACGTTGTTTCGCACCTTCCAGGTGTTATATCACGTTGGCTCAAGCTCTGGGAATGAACATGGGGGGCGCCCCGGCTGGACCGGCAGGAACAGGCAAGACAGAAACTACCAAAGACATGGGCCGATGTCTTGGGAAATATGTTGTGGTTTTCAATTGTTCAGACCAGATGGATTTCCGAGGGCTTGGACGGATTTTTAAAGGTGAAGCTTATACACATTTTTAAAAACATTTAATGAAAAATTTTAATTAAGGTGGACTATCTTATTAAGGTTTATCTTTTCACCAATTGGCTACATTCTGGGGTCACGGTTCTTCAACTTTGTAAAATGTTTTGGAAAACCGGAATCTTACCAGTGTTGTGTGGCTCAAACATCAGCGTCACTTGCCTTTTGTAATGTTTCTTTATCACCGCAGGTTGAATGTTCTCAAGTGCCTCACGCAGAGCTGTTTTGGGGACTCTATATGCACGATCTATTTGTTCAACTTCATTTTTGTACAAATGTACCTCTGGTTTGTCATGGCAGCTGCATTATGTCCTTTCCTTGGCTTTCCAGAATTACATGCTAATTGGATTTTCTGTTTAATTTTCTTTCTAAGGACTGGCACCGTCTGGATCCTGGGGCTGTTTTGATGAATTTAACCGTATCGATCTACCAGTTCTCTCAGTTGCAGCCCAACAAATTTCTATTATTTTGACATGCAAAAAGGAGCATAAGAAATCTTTTATTTTTACCGATGGAGATACTGTGACTATGAACCCTGAATTTGGACTTTTTCTCACCATGGTAAGGAAGATCTGCTGAACTTCAGCCTTCTTACATGGTTTTCATACATCTCCATGGTCATGAATGAAAATTGTGATAATGATTTACATTCCTGTTTGAAAGCCTTTGGTGTTAAACAAAGCTCATGTTAGTAACTCATGACTTATCTCTCCAGTGAAAAGGAGACAGAGTTAGGTAGATGAGTCAGTCCTCTGGTTGTCATTGCAGATTTGTGGTGTGTACACGCTGGGTTGTTTAATATCATGCCTGTGTGTGCTTGTTGTTGCCCCATGGTCATATCATTTATCTTTGGGTTTTATTTTCTGCGTAGAATCCTGGCTATGCTGGGCGGCAGGAACTCCCCGAAAACTTGAAGATTAACTTCCGCTCTGTGGCCATGATGGTCCCTGACCGTCAGATTATCATAAGGGTGAAGTTGGCTAGCTGTGGCTTCATCGACAACATCGTTTTGGCCAGGAAGTTTTTCACTCTCTACAAGCTGTGTGAGGAGCAGCTATCTAAGCAGGTGTGATGTTCGGAAGGTCTCTATGTACTTACTTTCTAAGCAGGTGTGATGTTCTGAATGTCTCTATGTACGTACTTATGCATGTTTCATTTTCCTGTTCAATGAAACTTCCTCATTGGGAAGAACTGTAGACTGAAGCTGTTGTCAGAGTACCTTATTGATACAAGATAAAAATCGTATCATTACAAAAATAGTTTTAGATGCATCGTTTAAGTAGTATATTTAAAAAATGAATATTTATGGCATAGGAATGCGGTGAATCCTATCTGGATTGACTTAAGAGTGAAAGCATTATGGATATTAATACCCCTATCCTCTTACTTATCTATACACATATATAGGGTCCGGCAGAAATAATGCTCTCTGGAGTATTACCAGCTTATAAAAATGGGCATTACCTCTGCCAGACCCTATATGATGGTCTTGAATGAGGTTAATTCTGGTTCTTTAAAGATATGAGGGATTCAAAAAAAATTTTTTATTGTTAACTTATTGGGGTGACATTGGTTGGTAAAAATTACATAGGTTCCAGGTGTACAATTGTACATTATGTGGCCTATGTGTTGCATTACGTGCTCACCACCCAGAGTCCGTTCTCCTTCCATCACCATATATTTGATTCCCCCATCCCCCTCCCCCCCTTACCCTCTGGTAACCACTAAACTACTGACTGTGTCCATGAGTTTTTGTTTCTTGGTTGCTTTTCATTTTATATTCCACGTGAGTGACGCCATATGGTTCTTGGTGCTTTCTGTCTTGTTTATTTTCCTTATCATGATGATCTTCAGGTCCATCCACGCTCTCATAAATGATAGTATTTCATCTTTTCTTATGGCTGAGTAATATTCCCTCTCTATACGTACCGCAATTTCTTTATCCAGTCACCTATCAAGGGACACTTTGGCTGTCTTCATGACTTGGCCACTGTGAATAGTGCTGCAATGAACATTGGGGTACATACATCTTTGTGGACTAAAGTTTTCAAATTTAGGGGATAGATGCCCAGAAATAAGATTGCTGGGTCGAATGGTATCTGAAGTCATAATTTTTTGAGCAAACTCCATAATGGAGGACTTTTTAAAAAATAGACGATGGATTAAGAAGAAGCGAAGGGGATGTATATACTCCAAGAGGAAAGTTATTCCTTCCCTTTCCCATGTCAAGTTGTATCTATTAGTTCTGATTTAGGGGCTTAAGTTAATGATGGTACAGGAGAGGACTCTTTTGGGTATTCTCTATTTGCTCAAAAAATATATTGATAAAGAAATTTTTGGTCCACTAACTGCACAAATTTTCTAAAGGAAAATCAGCATTTACCTATTGTCCCCAGTGGGTCTTCTGAGTTAATATTGAAAATAAGCCCAATATGTCTCACATTCCTCAGGTACATTATGACTTTGGTCTGCGTAACATTCTGTCAGTTCTGCGAACATTGGGAGCAGCAAAAAGAGCCAACCCCATGGATACAGAGTCCACGATCGTCATGCGTGTCCTGCGAGACATGAATCTCTCTAAGCTGGTAAGAGTCACAGGTGGAAATGTTGTGCTCACCTAAATATCAGGCCAGCTAACAAAACACAAATGAGACTTAGAAATATTTATTGACCACGCTCATTTAAAATGCCTAATTATCACGGAAAGTGCTGGAGAGTGCAGCTTGAACTTTCATCTTTTCAGAAGTTATTTTTGTGGTGCCTCAAATCTGGTCTAACGCAGGCCTCTTCCAGCAGAATTGCAGTGGGTTTCTCCAAATCCACGTGTGACGTTTCCAAATACTTTGAATCCATCTTGTGTGTGGGAGCTAAAAATCGTACGTTTCTTAAAGTCTGAAGAACATGACAGGAAATTGTGTGTAAATTTTACAAGTGTAATAATTTCACAATCTTTCATTTCATAGTAGAGACTGATAATCGATTGTTGAGTATCAGTGGATCTATGCACAGGATGACAGAGTGATGTATGCTTTACTTCAAAATAAAAATATGAACCACAGTCCAATTCATGAATTTGCTGCCATCATTCAAAAAATCCATTTTAATTTAAACGAGAAATTGTAGACTATGTAGCAACTCCCCAAACTGGTCATTTTATGGAAAGGTTGTCATACGGGGAGTATTTCCTTTCCTTCTCTTTTCTTCCCTTTCTCTCCTCTTCCTCCCTTGCTGCTGCTTCCTCTTGTTCTTGTTCTTTCTTCTTCCTCCCTCCCTTCCTTCTTCCTCTTCTTCCTCTTCTTCTTCTTTTAATAATTGTTAATTTATGGGAAACATTTCTTCGAAGAAGAGGACACGTTATTTGCTGATGGTTGTGATGAACTCAGCTGTGCTGGGCATTTCCATGGATCTGTACGTTGCTATGTTTGTGCTGAAAGAGTTGGTCTGATTGCCTTTCCTTTATTTTTTTGAGATCGATGAGGATGAACCTTTATTTTTGAGTTTGATTGAAGATCTTTTCCCAAATATTCTCCTGGACAAGGCAGATTACCCTGAACTGGAGGCGGCAATTTGTAGACAGGTAATACATTTCACGGGGCATCCAGTACCGTGTGTGTGTCACCTGGATTCAATAGGAGTCAAGGGGACCTGGTGTGGCCCAAATCTGTGGGTGCTGAGAACAACACCTGAGGCGGTAACCGCTGTTTTCAGGGCACTGTGGCATGCCACTCATACAGCTCCCCCTGCCAGGGGCTCTCCTGGCCACTGTCCCTTTGGCCATGTGCAGGTGGCCCTGTTATTGATGGACAGCTTTCCACAGCAGATTCCAAAAGTGAATGTGATGGTCCAGCAGGTGCTGGTGGGGCGCAGTGGGGGGCCTGGCCCACGTACCCTGTGGCTCTGCCTGCCGCCCTGGTGTTTGCCGCCCTGCTTGGGTCGCTGGGCTCCTGACCCCAAGTGTCATTTGCGGTGATGTCACGTGGGTCCTCGGCTGTCGTTCTTTTCTCCCTGGATCACTTGTGGTTTCATCCTTGGGTTCAGGTACAGTCTGTGTACCACTAGGTGTCTGGAGTCCCTACGAGATTTGGTACGGCTCTGACTTTTTACAGCCCTCGTTAGGAATGCAAATGATTTATGCAAACCTGGTGCCTCAGTTTCCTTTCCTATGACGAAGAGCTTGGAAGAAATGTTACAGGGAAATGGTGATCACCTCCTGCTTGTAAACTACATTTTAATTCCTTGAAGATATTTGTTATAAAAATCTAATATGGTAGTATGTAGTGGAGATTTTCCTTTTGAAAACTCTGTATAGAAAACTGTTAGGGTCCTAGTCAGGTAAGAATGATAATTCATTTTGCAAATGGTTTCTGCACTGTAGGGCTGAATTAATTGTAGCATTGCCTAAAAAGCTATGTAAAAAGTCATTTACAAGGTGACTTATTAGTAATTTGTAGCATATAAAAAACCTGAAGAGCCCATACCTAGCAAAAAGTGATACATGATTATTATCCAAAAATTATTTAAATCAAACTAACAGCATCATTTATAGTGGGCTTAAGCATAACGTGATAGTTAAGAGCTTAGACCGTGAAGCTGAATTTTGGGGGCTCAGATCCTAAAAATCTTGGGCAAAGTTCTTAGTCTCTCTGTGCCTGTTTTCTTATTTGTAAAATGAAGATATGGATAGTACCAATCTCATAGTGTTATTATGAAGATTAAACTCAGAATAATCTGGCTCCGAGTAACTTCCGTGCTTGTATTCGATAGATAAAAACTAGCCAGTGGATTTATAAAGATAGCTTGAAATTTAAGTGGAATTTCAGTCAATCTGGTATGTTAGAAATTTTTCTAGTTATTAAATGTCAGCTTTTAAATTAAACGTTTAAAATGCATTTTGGTATTTGAATCTTTATTCTTAAGTTGCTCCTAAGAGGTACATACAATGAAATGTTAAAATACATTTTCTGGTTATTAAATGTCAGCTTTTAAATTAAACATTTAAAATGAATTTTGGTATTTGAATCTTTATTCTTAAGTTGCTCCTAAGAGGTACATACAATAAAATGTTAAAATAAATACATTCAATTACCACAGAGAAATGGGGATATGTCTTGAGAGGTTGGCATAACATTTGATTATGTTCAGCCTGATTTTTGTCTATGTACACATGTTCTTTTATATGCAATAGACATATATTTTTAAGGATTTATTTTATTGTTTTTGAGAGAAGGAGAGGGAGAGAGACAGAGAGAGAAGGAAGGGTGGAGGGCCCAGAACCATCTCCATAGTTGTACATCATTAGTTGTCACGTAGTTTCATTCCACACAGGTGGATGTGGGGCCGTGTTGGGTGGGAACTGAACCGGAGACCTCCCGCCTGGGAGGTGAGAACCTTCTCCAACAAGCCATCCCATCGGTGACCAGCTGTGCTGCAGTTCAGCATATGAGGTTTTCACAGGCCGGGGCTGGGCATCAAACTCCAGACCTCGCTGTCTCGGGGCAAGCACTCAACCGCTGAACTCTCCCAACATCCTCTGCAGTATATTTTTTATTATGGTAAAATACATAATATAAAGTTTATAATTTTATCCATCTTTAAGTGGACAGTTTAGTGGCATTAAGTATAGTCACATTATTGCGCAAACATCCACCATCCATCTTCAGAACTTTTTTTATCCTCCCAGACTGAAACTCCATACCATTTAAACAGTAACTCCCTATTCCTCTATGCCCCCTCCCACTGTCCCCCACCCCATACCATGTGGATGCTTATTTTGGGCACAATGATATGGTCCAATATGGAGGTTTTCTTGCGTTTTCAGGTTGAAGAAGCTGGTTTGATCAACCACCCTCCTTGGAAACTGAAAATCATCCAGCTGTTTGAAACACAGAGAGTTCGGCATGGAATGATGGCCCTTGGGCCCAGTGGAGCAGGGAAGACCACGTGCATCCACACCTTGATGAAAGCCATGACAGGTAAGGGACAGCCAAGCCGCATTGTTCTGGGTGACACTTTTAAATAGTAGTGACACATTCAAATGCCCCTAAATAGACACAAGTGTACATGCATTCATAGATAGGAGAGAATGTTGCTTTACTGATTAATGGGTGCAGTTTAGAGATAACATATGACATTAGTGGACCACAGAGGGAAACATTTTATCCAGCTTTATTGAGATAAAATTGACATATAACGTTGTGTAAGTTTAAGGCATACAGTGCAATGATTTGATACATTTATGTTGCAATATGATTGCCACCGTGGCATTAGCTACCACCTCCATCCTGTCACATA
The DNA here is from genome assembly GCA_004027555.1 of Craseonycteris thonglongyai. Lineage (NCBI taxonomy): Eukaryota > Metazoa > Chordata > Mammalia > Chiroptera > Craseonycteridae > Craseonycteris > Craseonycteris thonglongyai. Next base: position 37,050 of record PVKE010003650.1, on the reverse strand, counting down.
GTTGCCATTTCTTTTTTGTGGTGAGAATGTGTAAGATCTACTCTCTTAGCAACTTTTAAGTATATTTTATACAGTATTATTCACTATAACTACCTTGCTGTACATTAGGTCTGCAAACTTCTTCATCTTATAATTGGAAGTTTGTACCTTTGATCAGTATCTCCCCCTTTTTCTCCTCCTTCAATCCCTGGTAACCATCACTCTAAGTTTCTGTGAGTTTTGTTTTTTTTTAGATTCCATATACAGTAAGCCCTCAATGTCATTGATAAGTTCTTGAAAACCACAGCTTCAAGTGTGATGACATAGAATGAAACCAGTTTTCCATAGACTAATTGATATAAACTAGAGTTACATTCCTAAGGCATATTTCTGGCACAAAAGCATCACCAAATTTCTAAATGAAGAACCAAAACACTTCCAATATTAAACATTGAAATAAATGCGAGCTATATATACATTTAAGAAAGATGAATAAAAACAAATAAGATTCTTTTCCAACTAGCTTATTCCAGTTCAGGGCTGCAGGTGGCCTGAGCCCCTCTTGGCAGCTCAGGGCACAAGGTGGCACGCACCCTGACATCACACCCTTCCATCTCAGGGCCACTCACACCCCTAGCACTCAGGTAGATTGGGACAACTTAGACACACCAGTTAATCTGAGGTGTACATACGTCTCTGGGATGTGGGAGGAAATTAGAGCACCCAGAGAAAACCTGTACCGACATGAGGAGAAGGTGTGAACTCCACACAGACATGGCCCTGCCCAGGAATCAGTTTTTCATTGCATCAAGGTTATAACAAAACAATGTTGAACAAAGCAACACTATTCAAAGGTCTGTATAAGGGATACCGTACAGTATTTTTCTTTCTCTGTCTGACTTATCTCAGCACGATGCCATCCAGGTCTACCATGTTGTCACCAATGGGGGTGTGTTCCTCTCTCATGGCTGAATAATATTCCATTATACATATATTTTTAAAGACCATTCTGCCTGTGACCAGAATGAAATAATTTTTGATAGTTTTTCTTAAATGGGGGGCAATAGATCACATCTGGGTTTTACCTATATTACTGTCATACATTTTGAGAGTTTGTTAGCCTTTTGTAAAGACTGTTAGAAATCTAATCAGCCACTCTAATGGATACCATTTATTGAAAAAGCTGGTTTGTGACTCAGGTGAACTTCAGTACCACATGATATTACAAATAATTACTCTGATTCTTTTGGTGATTTTGAAAAAAAACTGTAGTCTAATTCTAAATTGGTTTAGTGTGCCACCTTTTTAACATGCTCATGCGCTCCTGTGTCACTTTTCCTCACAGTGTGTAATGTTTCAGCATTTATTTTTGTTTTTTGTTTTTTTTACTATAAGACTTATTCTTTGCCTTTCCAGTTATAACTATAGTCCCTTCCGTATAGAATTCAGCTTATTTATGTAAGAGCAGGTTTGGGGTTTGAAGGATTTATTGAGATTGGCTACACAAGGAGTTCTTGATTCCTGCAACAAGTTTAACTTGTTTTTCCCAAATGAGCAAGAGCACATCTCAGCAAATCAAAGTTGATGGAGAGATTGAAGCATCTTCTAGGTGATATTTCGATATGAGATTTAACCCAGAACACCAGAAACCCAAAGGTTTTTTGAGCTGTGAAATTTGAAAAACTTCCAGATTACATTAATTGCATGAATTTCTTCAATTCTAACGTGTATCCTTTTTCTCTCTTTATGGAACTTGCAATTCTCTTGTACAGAAGATAAAAACAAAAGTGCTTTAGTCCATAAAATATGATGAGGCTAATTATGAAGACTTGGAAAGGCAGTAGGACGTATTGTATTTTCAGTGCAATGTTGCACTTTATTTTTTGAACGCCGGCCGACAGCCCTCCGCCAATTAGTGAGGGTTGCCTAGCGGTGGCTCATTCTACACCTGAGTTGTCTGAATTTGGGTTTACCTGGTATAGATTGTGGAAAACCACACCGGGAAATGAGGATGAATCCCAAAGCTATTACGGCCCCACAGATGTTTGGTCGGCTCGACGTGGCCACGAACGACTGGACAGATGGGATCTTTTCTACCCTTTGGCGGAAAACATTGCGAGCTAAGAAAGGTAGGGGATGAATTACAAGTATGATTTTCACCGTGTACTGCTAGATAAAAATCTTTGGTGGCTATTTAGAATTAGTAGAACAACTGTGTTCCCTGTATACTCTCTTAGCCATGACTAAGAAGTTATAAATCAGTATGGTATTTGTGAATGTTGAAGTACTGAAATTATGGATCAGTGTATAATATTCAAACCCCATTCTCACCCCCCTTAGTATTTGATTGCAAAGGGAATTATTTTCCTCTTGCAAAAAATATTTCTCTGTTCCTATGCTATCAGAACAAAATAGAAAAGTCTGTTAAGGAAAATGGATAATATTGAATAAAGCAATTTTATCATAACTGTTTTCACTGAATATTAAAAAAATGTTATTCTTAGTTAAGGACAGCCTATTTTAAAAACAAACAAAAACTGATTTTCCTATAAAATCACAGGAGGAAGTGGGCTTCGTAGGGAAGAAAGTTGTGTATATTGAAAATGAAGTCTCTGGTGAACTAACTAGTTATTCTGTTCGGATGTACTACGCTGGTGTTTGGTTGTGGTTTAAAGAAACTTGTTTAGGGCCACTTCTGTGCTTTGTGTCTTTTTCCCTGGCCTTTGGTGGGACTTTCTAGGGGAGCATATCTGGATAGTTCTTGATGGTCCAGTAGATGCCATCTGGATCGAAAACCTGAATTCCGTTTTGGATGACAACAAAACTCTCACCCTTGCCAATGGCGATCGGATTCCCATGGCTCCAAACTGCAAGGTTGTTTTCGAGCCTCATAACATTGACAATTCTTCGCCTGCTACTGTCTCAAGGAATGGAATGGTTTTCATGAGCTCTTCTGTGCTGGACTGGAGTCCTATTCTTGAGGTAGGATTGGAGTCTTAATTTTGTATAATTAAAGAGGGAAACAGATCCTTTAGCATTCTTCTAGAGTGCATGCTGATGTTTCTGCAGACCTGCAGTGTAATTGCATTAAAAAAAAAAATGATTTCTTTCTTTTTTTTTTTTTCCTCAGTCACAGTTGACATTCAGTATTATTTTGTAATAGTTTCAGGTGTACTGCAGAGTGCTTAGACATTTATATAATTTATGCAGCCAGGTGGGTACTAGACGACTTGGGGAAATCACTGCATAAATTATATAAATGTAATTGCATTTTAATGCTAATGTTACGGAGGATCCTTGAATGCTGTGAGACCTTCAGATCCTGAATGGTCCTTATAGGTTTCCTCAGTGCTCTTTTAATCACATTAGATCTGTGATTTCTAACCCTTGGGTTGTGGAATAATTGCAAGGCTCATGTGAATCGATAACCCTGCCAAAGTGTGACTGAAAAAGTAAAATTTCATTTTGTCACTTTGGGGATTCATGACATTTTTATGCACATAAAGCTTTGGAGCAACCATTTAAGAATATTAACTTAAAGAAGACAGTTTATTAAAATTGCATATAAAGGATTTTTGTTAGAGTCAATAGTCATAATATTAGTTTTAAGTCTATACTTGTAATAATATTTTAGGTAATATCTCTTTAATGCATGATATGGTATAGTATTTTATCACTACCAATATGTCCTAGAATATTTTGCATATAATTAGATTATAATGAAATGTCTTGTATACTTATTTTACTAAGTAAATACTGTAGGGTGAGGCAGATTAGATAAGTCCTCTGTAAAGTCTTTTTTGACATTGTTAGTCAAATTTATTATTTTCATTTATGTAAGTTATTTGGAGGCAATTTTGATAGAAAACTTATGAATGCATAATTTAAATAAAGGAAATTAAAAAAATATTGTTATTAAATTTTTGTGTTTCTCTTTCTGTGTGGATATATTGTAACTCATAGTGTATTTTCAAAATTTACACAACTCCAAGTTTTGAAAGGGTTTATTTTAGATTTGGTAAAGTATCAAGATGTGAAGAAGGGGATTATGTAGCAAAATAATTCTGACATATAGATGGATTTGTCATGAAAAATGCTTCTAAAGATTTCAGATTTCACAACTAAGTTCTTCATCCATTAGGGAGAATACAGAGAAAGGGTTTTCAAGCCTGGTTTTGCAAAAATAATCGCCAATGGTAGTTCTTAAAATACAGGCGATTGGGTCACATCCCAATGCTACCAAATTGGAATCTCTGGGGAGGAGGGTGCAGGAATTATTATTATTTAAAGAATTGTAATAGATTCAGGCTTGGTAACCACTGACACAGCAAACTCCAAATAAATACTTCCAATTCACAAAGGCATTACAAATTACTTTTATGCTATTAGCTAATGAATACTTAGAGTTTGCAATTTATGGAATAAGTTTCTTTTATATTCTATCCATGGTGTGGCCAAATAAGGCCTTCACACTAATGCTGCACCTACTTAATATTTTGATATGCTTTTATTTATTTTTATTTTTTATTTTTGTATATTTTTTTAGGATTTATTTTATTATTTGAGAGAACATGAGAGAAAGAAAGAGAGAGAGAGAGAGAGAGAGAGAGAGAGAGAGAGAGAGAGAGAGAGAGAGAGAGAAGGGGGAAGGCCCAGAGCAGCCTTCATAGTTGTGCTTCATTAGCTGTGAGATGATTTTATTCCATACAGGTGGACTTGAGGCCGTGCAGGGTGGGAATTGGGAACAGAACTGGGAGCCTCCTGCATGGGAGGTGAGAACTTTCACCACTGAGTCATCCTGGCGGTTACCAGCCGCACTGCTACTCAGCACACAAGTTTGCACAGGCCGGGGCCAGGACTCGATTCCTGACCCCACGGCTGCAAGGCAAGCGCTCAACCTGCTGAGCTATCCTGGCATCCCCAACATGCTTTTAATCCATGAAGTTTCTTCTTGCAAATGGTTAAGAAGCAAGATTCACAAAGAACTGGGTTGCACATGCTGAAAGCAGTGCAAGGTGGCTCTAAGGGATGGTAGAGGGCACAGCAATGGAGAAGGTGTTCCGGGAGCTGGGTCAACTTTGGGGAGCCAGGCTGAGGACTTGGCCCCATGTATGATGCATTTTGGTTCTATCACCCTGAAAGAGCTGTGCTTTGTTTTTACCAGTGGGGAACAATGGTAAATTCATGAACTGATGAGTAATTTGGAATTAACATTTTATTGCTTCTGTCCAGAGTCTCTAAGAATGAATCCATCTCTTGATGCCAAGGGAACTTTCCTCCCTTTCAGAAAGTATTGTTTTGGGGAAGCCAGGATGGCTCAGTGGGTTAAGCACTCACTTTGCAGCCCCGGGGACCGAGGATTGAATCCCGGCCCCAGCCCATGTGGACCCATGTGCTGAACTGGGGAGTGCCCCCAGTTCAGTTCTTGCCAGGGTGAGACCCCAGCCCAGTTCCTGCCCTGTGCAGCCCCTCACCCACCTGTGGAATGAAACTATGTGGAAAAACCGATCATGTGCAACTATGGAGGCTGTTCTGGGCCCTCCCCCTTCTCTCTTTCTCTCTGTCAAAAACAATAAAAATAAATCTTAAAAAAAAAAAAAAGAAAGTATTGTTTTGTGTTAAGTGGTATTTTGTTTTGAATCGCATGTACGTTCCTAGTATTGCAATCCACATATGCTAAATTCTCTGTTTTCCTGAGTATTCTTTGCTATTTTTTGACATTGGTTACTGATTAAATTAGAAGACATGAAAAGGAAACAACCATTTGTGATAAATCTTTGTTTCCCGTTTTGTAAACTCTGGGTATGGATTTCCTTTGATCATATTTTATTCTCGTTTTCTAAATTACTTCCACATATTTGCCTCCTCATTTTCTGTGAGCACTTTTTTTTTTTTAATTTTATGTGAGCAGGTGGGTGGAGGCCAGCCCCCTTCTTTAAGCTCTGTCTAGCCAACTACCCCCTCTCTGAGCATATTTTAATCAAGACCTGAAGACTTTTTCTCCATCTTCGACTCAAGCCTTAAGGATGTGTACAGTGTGGACCCTGGAGCCAGGCTCTGGGTTTGAATTTTGCGCTTGCCCCACACCGCATGTGGGACCCTGGGCATGATACTTATATTCCTTGGGACTCAGCTTCCTTATCTGCAAAAGAAAGATAATAACTTTTACCTCATTGAGTTGTTTTGAGCATTAAATGACTTAACACAAGCAAGAATTTCTAGCAAGGTGTGGCCCATCATCACCATGCAAGAGAATCATTAGATACTCTTATTATTTTTATTGTTAATTGACATTTAAAAAGCTTCTGTCCAGAAATGGCCATTTCCCTGGTGTGGTAATAAATTTAATGAATGCATCAATTTGCAAATTAACAGGGTTTTCTTAAGAAACGCACGCCTCAAGAAGCTGAAATTCTTCGTCAGCTGTACACCCAGTCTTTTCCCGACCTGTATCGCTTCAGTATCCAGAACTTAGAACACACGATGGAGACGCTTGAGGCCTCTGTAATCATGCAAAGCATTAACATGCTGCAAGGCCTAATCCCGCCGAAGGTAAATCGCTCCGTTTTCTAGAGAATGTCTGTCGTATTAGTGGAACCATACTGTACAGAGTGCAGTCTTCCTCATTGATTCTGTTACAGCTATGGGGCGGGGGATGCTTCAAACGGGGACCCTGTGTGTTTTGTATTTTCTGCTTTTGATTTCTTTTTTGCACAAAGCACGCCAGGGGTTTGTAATTTAGTTGTGGGTTCACAACCACCGAAAAAGCACTGTGCTCATATATTTATTTCTCTACCCAGCTTGGTGGGTATCCATAGCGATCCGTTCTGCGTTTGCTCTTCATCTTTCCCTTGTTCTTGTTTTGTGTCATTTTCATTAAAACCTCAAAGTGAAGGTTTGGCTGAAGAATCAAGTGATTAAAGTTTGTTGTCCCTGCCCCAGGAACAAGGCGTGGAGGTCACCGCTGAGCACCTGGGGAGGCTGTACGTCTTCTCTGTGATGTGGAGCATCGGGGCGCTGCTGGAGCTGGGCGGCCGGCACCGGCTGGAGCGCTGGCTTCGTTCTCAGGAGGCGCTGACCTTGGACCTGCCGCCTCCAGCCGGAGCCGAGGACACCATGTTCGACTATTATGTCACGGCCCATGGTGGGCAGGCTGCTTCCATTCTTTTTTTTTTTTTTTTTAAATATTTATTTATTTATTTTTATTGTTTTTTGACAGAGAGAGAGAGAGAGAGAGAGATACAGAGACAGAGAGAGAACTGAACTGGGGGAGCTCCCAGTTCAGCATATGGTTCCACACGGGCCGGGGCCGGGATTCGATCCCTGGTCCCTGGCGCTGCAAAGTGAGCGCTTAACCCACTGAGCCATCCCGGCTTCCCCTGCTTCCATTCTTATGTAGCACACGGGAGCGTTATTTCCAAATGGCCAATATTTGCACACACACACACACACACACACACTATATATATATATATATATATATATATATATATATATATATATAGTGTGTGTGTGTATATATATATATATATATATATATATATATATATATATATATATATATATATATATATATATCCTCCTCCCCCCACCAAATAGTAATTAAAACTCTTGGCTGTAAAGTTAAAAACTTTCATGTGTGAAGAAAGCTAATTGTTCCTTTTCCAAATATTTATTTCGATCGTGCACCAAATGCACATTTCCCCCTTGTTAAATATATTGTGCACTGAACTTTTAATGAATTAAAAACAGATTAAAAAAATTCCCAAATCAGATGTTTCACCTATTCATGTGATACAAATCGGCAATTTAAATAAAAATTACAGTGCGTGGAGTATATATATATTTTTACCACATATGTATCTGTATATCTATTCTGTATAAAAAGTTTGTATGTGCATGCACATATAAAGTACATATAAACACACACATGATGTACATATATACAATATTTGTATATGGCAGCCTAGGATATTTTATTTTTGGTTTTACAGTTTAGAAAGTATAATGAAGAGTTTGTTAGATTTAACATTTAAAAATTTTAAGTACACACTACTGACACGGTGTTCTCTATTTCTATACCTACTTTATATGATTGAGAACCTACATTTTTAAAAAGAAAATTCCAGGACATGTCTTAATATTTCCTACCAGCACCACTTTGGGATAGTTCTTGGGGAAATTTTGACTCAGCTAACACATATTTAAGTAGTACTCCTATCTTTGATTTTACTGATCTCTGTTTCATGGAGGGTTTTTGAAAAATGCCTTCATGAGATGTCAGGGATGTCTGCTGATGAGAGTTAGCTAATGATCAGTGGGAATATGAAGAGGTAAATGTTCTGTGTTCACCTCAGGTAAATGGATGCACTGGAACACTTGTGTCGAGGAATATGAATATCCACCTGATTCCATCCCAGACTATGGCTCCATCCTGGTGCCCAACGTTGACAACGTGAGGGCTGACTTCCTGATTAAAACCATCGCTAAACAGGGCAAGGTATGGTTCGTTAACCATTGTTAAAGTGTCACTTGAGAACACTAAACATCCTGCAGTTTATTTGAGAATGTTTTATGTTGCGGTTTAGAATAAATGAAAATATCGCCCGTAGTAGTAGACTCCATTTAGTATTTTCCAGTAACAACATTAGAATTGGACAGTTATAATTCATAATTATTTCTCATGCATTGGTTGAGAGAAAGGGAATTTTGACTTCTTTTTCCAAAGAGAAATCCTTCTCTTTTGACGATTGCATTGGTTTGCTAGGGCTGGCAGAACAGAATACCACAGGCTGGTTAGCTTAAACAAGAAACGGACATTTTTATTTGTGTGCTTTTGCACAGTTCTGGAGGCTTGATGTCCAACCACCAGGTCTTGTTTTTTTCTAATGTCTCTCTCCTCGGCGCTAAGACGGTTGTCTGTCTTCTCACTGTGTCCTCCCATGGTCTTTATCAGTGTGCAAACATCCCTGCTGTTTCTTCGTGTATCCAAATTTCTTCTTCTTATAAGGACGCCAGTTCACTTGAATGACAGCCCTCCTGAATGGCTACACTTTAACTTTATCATCCTTTTAAAGAGGCTGTCTCTACAGACAGTCACATCCTGAGGTCCTGGGGGTTAGGGTTTCAACATTTGAATTTGAGGGAGGGGACACAGTTCAGCCCAGTGACAATCATGTTATTATATTTCTTTCTCAACTTCTGTTTTAGGCTGTGCTGTTAATTGGTGAACAGGGAACAGCCAAAACGGTCATAATCAAAGGATTTATGTCCAAATATGATCCTGAAAGTCACATGACCAAGAGCCTGAACTTCTCTTCGGCCACCACCCCATTGATGTTTCAGGTACCGGTTCTTTGGTGTTGCTGGTGGAGCCCTGGTCTGTGACAAAGTGGCGGCTCAGCTCTGCTCAGTGCTCGGCCAGGACCACCATGTGGCCTGCGGGCGCGTGCTCACACTTGTGGTAAATGCCCTCCATTGCTTCTGTTACTCAACTGCAGCGGCATCTGTCCTAGTTAGACTATAATAGACAAACACCTTCAATTCCAGAGAACGCAAAGCTTCTATAAGGTGTTCAAGGCCTCTGTCCTGTTCACAGTATCTGTAGAAAAGCCTGTGAACTTGCAAAATCCCAAACTGGGCTTAATTCCTCCACTGAAGCTTACTTCCTCTTCCTATCATCTGCTCTTCTGTGGGCTTAAAGGCTAGAATAATAGTAAAGTCACCTTCGGTGTGTCTTTTGAATCAAGGACTATTAACCCATTTTCTGCTTGCTTTGAGAACACTCACCCGTAATGCTTACTGCTGCAATGTTTAACCCAAGATAACGCGTGGATGACAGTCCTAACCTTACCCACAAAGTTTGCCGTGAAATATCTTGATTTTATTATTATTTTGGTATTGCTCTAGTATCAGGGCTCTCCAAACTTTTCAGCCTGCGGGCCGCATTAACTATCAAACAGCAGTTTGGGGGCTGACTATACACTCGAGGTCCAAATAAAAAAGAATCAAAACACAGATGTTGTTTTTAATTATTTATTTAATATTATTTTATTCAGATAAAAAGGTCTCCACGGGCTGGATGAGAGGGCCTCGCAGGCCGCATCCAGCCGGCGGGCCGTAGTTTGGAGACCCCTGCCTAGTTTATCGATAATCTTTGGAAACAAATGATATCATTCTATAGATTGTATTCTGTTTTTAGTAGCGGTATTTCCATTTACAAAGTACAGTAATTCTTGATCTCTGAAAATGTAAAATTCTAGTAAACATCATTCCTACGTGTGAAAAAAATTATTAAATATTATCATATACATTCTCATTACATTAGGATTAGAGACACGTTCTGCTTAGAAATAAATCCAAGAACAGTATTTATATTTAATTTTCACATTGAAAACCAGCCAGATTTGCTTTGGCCTCAAATAGTGTGTTTATGTAAAATTAAATGAACGCGGCAGTGAGCTGTACTTTCTTTTTCTCTTAATGGGAAATGGGTTAATGTAGCAAAAGAAACACTTCTCACATCTCTTCCCTTTTCTTCACTCTTCCTGTCTACCTCTATATAGTTCCACACCAGGCTGTCTGCGTGGAGGAATCCCAGCTGGGCTGGTTCAAGTCTAACTCTCTTCCACTTTAGCTTTTGTCCCCCTTCCAAACTCTGGTTCCTATATTATCACTTTTATTTTGTGATTCCCTAACTTGACATTTCGCAATAGCTCCCGTTATCAATTGCAACAAAGAATAAAATCTTAGAACCTTAGCTTTTAAAGATTTTACCCTATCCTATTATTGAGGAGTACACACCCACACACACACACACCTACATCCACCTCCCCTCCCCCGCACACACCAATTTGCATTGTTTTTTTGTCAATAAAGCTGCTAAGAATGCCCTGGCTGCTTCTTTTCTGCTGTTTCTACGTTGTTTAAGACCTTATTGAAACTGGGGAGGAGATCCTAAATGTCAGCTCATGCTTCAATTGTTTTTAAATCATCTTCCATATCTGTATTAGAACAATTAATGCATTAACAAAAAAGATACATTTCATAAATTGAAAATGGAAGGGACATTTTTAGGAGAATACAAATCCAAAGAACTTCACTTTTGATTAACTTGTAGTTCTTTAGTTATGGGAATGAAAATATCAAAGGGTAATGACAATTAAGAGCAGGACTAAATCATGGCATTTTATCAATTAATGTAACTGATGACTTCAGAGTGCCAATCAACTAAAGACCATCTGTTAAGTTTCCAAATAGATTGTCAGCTACCTTACACTCCTCTGTTAGGGGTGGCATTGCCAGTACTGGCTAGCCTTTTGTCAAGTGAATGCCACTTGCACAGTTGTGATGGGAAGGTCTGGTGTGAGAAGCGTCAGCTCCAAATCACAGTCACGCCGCGGTGGTATATTTATTTGGGGAACAGCATGTTACATTATCCGAGGCTAGCAAGACGTTCAGATTATGCACATTCTTTGATATGGGTTTGCATTTTGAGAACTTTTGTTGGATTTTCTTTAGGAGAACATCCTTTATAAAGTTTAATTATAACGTTACTTGTGGATGCGGGTTTTAAAACATTCAACAAAGGGTGATTTCTTTTGCATTACATTGGGTAATTAATTATCTAGCTATTCACAGTTCTTGAGACTGGGTTAAATCTTCAGGGCAGTGATGCAATTCTGACAGTAACTGCCTGGAGTTACTGGAGACTGTATGGGTGAGGGGCTGAGGTGCCCACAAGACTTCCCTCACTTCAGGTAACAGCCACCAGCCCAGGTTCCCAGGCTGCTGCCTCTTCTCAGCAAGGAGCTACACATTTAGGAATTTAGGGTTTTCTCTGACCCTCTCAGTATTTTTGTTTTTAAGATTTATTTTATTATTTTGAGAGAAGGCAAGAAAAGGTAGAGAGAGATAGATAGATAGAAGGTGGGGGGGACCCAGAGCAGTCTCCATAGTTGTACGTCATTAGCTGTGACATAGTTTCATTCCACACAGCTGGGTATGGGGCCACGTGGGGCGGGAACCAAACCGAAGACCTCCTGCATGGGAGGCGAGAACCTTCACCACATCCCTGTGGTTACCAGTTGCGCCACAGTTCAGCATATGGGTTTGTGCGGGTAGGGGCTGGGATTTGATCCCTGGACCTTACAATTACAAGGCAAGCGCTCTACCTGTCAAGCTATCCTGGTTTCCCCAAAAGCAACCTGTTTGTTGATATACAAATTCATACACTATATACTGAATGTCTAGATAGTGGTACCACATTGAAATATAATTAGAAGAATAACAAAAGAGGTTTTTAGGACATAAAAGTGTATTTTTTTGGGATCCCATAATCTGATTCATGACACAAGCCCAGTTCCTTCCAGTCCTTCAGTGGGGAGGTGGCATCAACAATTCACTATTTCGTTTTCTGTTCAGAAGCACCACAGAGCCATCTACTCTACTTGGAGCTTGTTTTGACTGCTGAGCGTCATAGCTTTCTATTAAGCTAGACTCATTAGTTCTGGAAAGCTTTCAATTAGCCCAACTGCTGTAATTAACTTTCTCGCTATAATTTTCAGCCTTTCATGCTAAACAAGGGGTGATGGAGCGGAGCATCTGTCTCTGCGTCTCCCACTTATCTGGATCCAAATCAAATCAAGATTCTAGACGAGCAAACAGACTCTGTCCAGCCCTCCTGTGTTACCATGATAGCTCAGAGACGAGTCAAGGACAGGTGTCTGTCACTTGACAGGCGATTTTCATTAGGGTTACCTTTGTTTTCACCATGGTGTCACTTTCACATCTTTTATCAGGTGTATCTGTATGTCCCTCTTTGTCTGGGACAGTCTGGTTTACTTCCATTGTCTGAGATTAGTAATTAATGGCATTCCTGTCACTATCTCACGTGTACACTTTGGGGAAAAGTTACATGGGCTTTCGTCTCAAACAAATATCATTTCAATGTATTTTTCTGTTCTTAAAAGTGAATCCATCCATATTTAAAAAAACTTAAACCACATAGAAAGATAAGAATAAAGTGAAAGTTTAAGAGAACTTCTGAATTCTTAATTCTCTTTTCTGAAATTAAGCATGAAGTGGTTTGAATCCAACAAGTAATCTTGTAAATGGTTGCATAATGATAGGTTTTTTTTGTTTTTTTTTTAAATGAGAAGCATAGAGCCTGGAAGGAAATCCCACATTTTTTCCCCCTAGACTTGGAACCATGTTTCCAAATGAAATCATATCAGAAGACTGCACTACCAAACAGGGAGCCCGGGGTTTGCTTTGGTGGGATCACAGCTGGGCTCCTGAGACCCCTTCCAGCCTCATCTTCACTTCCTGCAGGGTCATCCCCCCACCCCCCAATTACAGAAAGTCCTTTTGACTCCTCAGAGCACCATTGGAAGACTAGTTTCCAGAGGAGAGTCATAAGAGATAACGTGACAGTATTTTTCATGGTAAACTTCTCTGAAAATAATCAGGTTTTCCTGTTAATACTTAATGCATTCAGGTGCATGGAAATCACTTCTGTGAGTTCACACAGTTGTTTGGGAGCCGAACCTGAGTGAAAAGGAAGGTGCTCATGTTTCCCATGTTTCCACTTCACCCCATATGCCTCCTTCTGGGGCCTTTTTCCCCCCAATGACTTTTCTTTTTCCACATTAATATTCAAATGACTGATTCATCAGTTAGTAGTGCATGTGTTTTATTTTTAGCTTCTAGTGATGCACTATTGCATTTTCATTTTAGATATCGTTTTACTATTTATCATGTACTATTTTTATAATAGTACTTTTTAAAATATCCTATTGCATTTTAAACTTTACTGATGTAAGACTGTTGTCAGTTGGTTTTGGTGAGTTATGATAACATGGAAAGATCTTATTTAGGCAGTCAATTTTTTAATAAAGACCATAAACTCTATTTTTGTATTTTAACTAAAGAGCAGATATATGGAAGCCTAAAATCAAGTATATTTTTTTGTTTCAATTTAATTAGATGTAATATGAATCGGAAAGTATTCAAGTGCTGATATACAGTGATACCTACAGTAATAATAAAATGTTTCCTTTTTATCATGCATGATGTTCACTAAGTGCTTTCACATATATATCATAGCATTTATGAATAATACTCTTATGTGTATGTATATGTGACTTTGGTATCTTTATATACACTCCCACTTCTGAGCTGTTGTTTAGAAATACTAAGTGACTTGTATCAAATCACAAAAGCTAATTAGTGGGAGAAGTATCAGTTTAACCCTTTCTTTCTGACTTTAAAGCCAGTCAAGGCAATTGTATAAGGCCATGCCAGTTATGCCAGATTTGTGCTGTGTCCCATTCACAGAAATAATCATGTGAATGGTAAAAATCCAAGAATTGGGCAGTGCCCAACCTCCCCAACTGTACATGACCCTGCCAATACCCCTTCATTTCTTGTTGTAACATTTCTTGTTGGGGAAACAGACATGTGAACCATGGAGTTTAGCTGATGTGATCAGCACTACTGCTGGTGTAATCTAAGACTTGTGGAGCCCAAAGGAGGAGGGGCCTAATTTCCTTAAGGGATTATATGGAAATCAAGGCAATGAAAGAGTTGACCATTACTCTTTTTAATATTGATATTAACTTTTAGGAATTATGGAGGCTGAATTGTATGTTAAGGAATTAACTCAGAAAATGGAATTGCCCTAGTTTTAGGGCTCCTAGTATAGCTGGGGGGCGGGGGGGGGGCAGGGCAGGGGGCAGGGGGAGCTGTCATTATCTTCCTTCCTACCGTAAGTCCATCTGGATTCCTAACCATCTAGTTTTCATTTCTTAAAATGCCACTGAGATTAACCTGACCTTCCATCTGTGTGTAGGACAGACAACAAAATCAGATTTTTTTTTTTTTTAAGATAATGTCATGCTGACTACCATTCTCTGATTTCAAAGTCAGGTTCTTTTGTTTATTTTTAGAGTACAATATAAACAGACCTTAGTCTAGGCCCTTGCTAGAGATTCATATATATATATATATATATATATATATATATATATATATATGTATATATATTATCAACAGCTGGTTTGAGAGAGAAATGACATTTATGGAAGATTATTCATTTCAATCAATATTTTACAAATTGTGTTTGACTAACGTGAATCCTGAGAAAGCTTTTGGTTCAGAAATGGCTACTCTAGGAATAGGTGAGGATCTCATACCAAACACTGTAAACCAGCCTGTGAGATGAGAATAATTTATAGCATGTGTTCTATGGGTAACCGAATATGAATGAATGAAGACCCTGAGGGGCTGGAACAAAGACCGAGGAGTGTCTAGAAGTGAGATTGGAGTGGTAAGCATGGAGCATCATGGAGTTCCCAGTAACTCACTCATGGGGAACCACTGGGGTACTGAGCAGGGTTACATTGCCCCTTAGGAAGTGTATTCTGGCTGCAGAGCAGGGAGCAAGACAGAAGAGAGTGGTTGTGCTCAGAGAGACCCAAGAGGAAATGGTTACGGTAGCTCCTCAAGGGGGAGGTCGTGCTGGACCAAGATGATAACAGCACAGAGATACATTCAAGTTGTGGATTGGAAGAAGAACTGACAGGACTTGTTAATTGAGTGGATATTGTTGGATGAAAGGGATAGAGAGAGAGAAGTCTAGATAAAATGGTAACTCACAAAATATAAACAGTAGATATGACCCATAAAGAAGGTTCAGGACTGAGGGGAGGAGGCAAAGAAGGCACTGGAAGAGGTTAATCCCATGAGAAAGACGAATAACTGACCTAGGGCCTATCACCATTCAGAGAGGAGGAGATATGTCAGGAGACAATACTGGAATTATAATAGGAGGAATTTATTATATCAGTCTTGGATGTGGAAATGTTTGGATGAGGCAGTTAGATGGTGCTAATATCAGAAATGAACAACCAGGAAGGGCTGCAGAATTTGAAGTTAGAAGCTTTTGTGTTGAGTTTGCAATGCGATGAATCATCTCAGTGGGGAAATCCAGTGGGAGATACCGGTCCAAGTACATGGTTTTCCCAAACATTCCCAAAATAGATGTGTGATGGGTGGACATGCAGTTACTGCATTTCAGGCCTTCAGGAGGTCTCACCAAACTTCAGAGTTCATGAGGTAACTATTTAACGGGCAGCAATGCTAAAGAAGAAAGAAAACTTGAATCCTGTTTCACAAGCTATTTAATTTTCTCCCTCCATTTGTTATTTTTGTCAGTGTAGCTCTTTTATGACATGCGTAGCTTACTAATAACATCCTGCTATTTCAAAGAAATTAGGGTCAGGAAGGGCAAGAGAGTGAAGGTAGGTGGCTTCATTCCACATTATCTCACGGCTCCCACCCATGGCTTTGAGCGCTTAGAAGGCTGCTCCTCGCGAGACATAAAATCTTCATGTGCCTGTGAGTTCTCACTAATAGACAAGGGAATGTCTGGAAGGTTCCAGTGCCATAGAGAGGTGTCAGGAGATTATTAATTGCCTTATGCATTTAAATTCATGGAAAAGCAGAGCTAAATTTAGTCCAGTTCATTACTTCAGACAGTTTGCTTTTATGTCAGGGGAATATGAAATTCTTTTTGCCATTGTAGTGTTGTCATGGAGGATTTGTTTTGTAATTGAAAGAGTTGCGATATATTTATGCATCTTTCTATTTAGAAATGGTAAAAAATTTTCACACCTCTTTCTATTATTCATTAAAATGATAATGGAGAATTACAATTAAAAATTACCAAACTGTGATGATTTCCAAAAACAGATGTCTAGATTTTTACTTATACCTTTGGCCTTATTTTGTGGTTGTATCTTGGGATTCTTAAAGTCATTTTTAACTGTTTTGCTCATCATCATGAAGTAAGAGAACACTTTTTTGGCAAGGAGGAGAATGCTTTTTATGTCAGTATACCTCGACTTTCTTCTATATGTATAGATTGTTTTTTTTTCTTTCCTTTTTTTTTTTTGACAGAGAGAGAGGGAGAGAGAGAGAGAGAGAGAGAGAGAGAGAGAGAGAGAGAGAGAGAGAGAGAGAGATACAGAGACAGAGAGAGAACTGAGCTGGGGGAACTCCCCAGTTCAGCACATGGGTCCGCATGGGCCGGGGCTGGGACTCGATCCTCGGTCCCCAGCGCTGCAAAGTGAGCGCTTAACCCACTGAGCCATCCCGGTTTCCCCACGTTATGTTTAACATGACTTAAAATCAAGGATCAGTAGCTTCCTATAGTCGTAAGAATGAACTGAGGTCTTTAAGTCTGAGCTTCTAGCTAGAGCACGAGAACCCTGAAGGCCTTTCTGTTGTCTTCCCAGTGCTCACTCTGGCTACTCAGTGCATACATTTTGAGCGACCGATTCCCAAACTACCTGGTGCTATCATGGAAATAATAATGTAGTCAAAGTTTGGGGTCCTTCCCTCGTGTCCCCCTTAACCCTTCCAGCACTCCTTCCACTTGCTTTTTTCACTGAGGTATAAGGGACCCATCACATTCCATTAGTTTCATCAGCTTTAACGCTCTTTGTCGTGTTGCTAGGAGAGGGTTTTTATGGAGCACAATGCAGTTTCCATCTGCACCATCCAAGCTCAGAATGTAGACGTGAGAGAGGAGATGTGGGTGGGTGTTGGTCTCCATTTTGTTGCAGGGGATGAGCTGTTACATCTGCTCCAGAGCAGAGTGTCTGGGTCGTGTCAGGGCTACAGAAACCAGTCGGGAGCATCCTCATAGGAGGGCAGGCAGGAGGGCCTTCAGATTGTGGTGGGCTGCTGGCTCAGAGCGCAGACTGAAGAAGCTGCTTGGATAGCAGCCCTGTTGGATTTTGTCTCTGATATAAGGAAACTTCTAGCAGGGCTGGACCCTTCAAATAATGAGGGTTGGGGTTGAGTCATCAGCATAGGTACAAAGGACTATGAAGAATCTCGTACATAAATATATGCATAAATATATCACTTGGATTAGAATTTCACTTACGCCTAAATTCAGAGTTTCCAAGGTTGTAAATGCTATCAAGATAATTTAGATTCCTCATACCCTGCTTTCCAGATTTAAGGGGAGTTTTAGGGTTATTCAGTGTAATTCCTGTCAATTTAAATGTTTCTAGGGTTTAAAACTAATTGACCATGTCCTAGGGGATATTTTCACAGACGTCTGTCGGCTTTCTTGTTTAACAGAGGACAATAGAGAGCTATGTGGATAAACGCATGGGTACGACATATGGCCCTCCTGCGGGGAAGAAGATGACTGTTTTTATTGATGACGTGAATATGCCAATAATCAATGAATGGGGAGACCAGGTACATCGATTCTATCATGCACTTCTTTCTTTAATTCCCCATTGATTTATTCTTTGATGAGTAAATAGTTTTCTACTTTTCAACATAGCAATTCCTGACTTCTAGTAAAGTCCATGATTGAAAAGCACTCGAGGAGGTAGGTTCTAGGATGTAAAGGAGTGACGTTTTAAGTCTGAAAGTTGTCTTTCTTAGGTTACGAATGAGATAGTACGGCAGCTGATGGAACAGAATGGCTTTTACAACCTCGAGAAGCCCGGGGAGTTCACCAGCATTGTGGACATCCAGCTCTTGGCGGCTATGACCCATCCGGGGGGCGGGCGCAATGATATACCCCAGAGACTCAAGAGACAGTTCTCTATATTTAACTGCACGCTGCCATCCGACGCTTCCATGGACAAGATCTTTGGTAAGATGAGTGATGGTGGGGCTTGGGGAGGCAAGAACATCTCTTTGTGTTCCATCGGAGGTCAACACAGCAGGAACACCGGGTGGCTCCTTAGTCTGTTGCCCTTGTCACTCTCACGTAGTGTATTTTGTTAATATGAGGATATACTTTATCTGTATGTACTGAATTGGGTGCCAAGGCAGATCTTTCCACCTATGCTTTTCTTTAACTGTTGCCAGCTTCTTAAGCAGTGAGGCTAACCATTAAATGAACATGGAGATGGTGAGATCGTTTCCTCCTGGGTATACTATTTGAGCTTGGACTGCTACAGGATCATGCCAAAACTGTATGTAGCTGGTATTTCAACCACCCCATATAATTAGGCTGACCAGACATCCTGTTTTAAATGTCATAGAAAACAATGGTACGTCTGGTCAGCCTAGTCTCGCTGAGCTAAATTCAGGATGTCAGTAGGCTGATCATCTGTACTGTTTGAAACAGGACAGTACTGTTGTTTTCTGCCCCATTTAAAATGGAATGTCTGGTCAGCCTACATATAATGATTCTGGCCAAAGAAATAATTTTGTACAGATATAGGTAGTTTTGTCCTGAGATTAGTCATAGTCTGATCTTCAGCGTTTATAGAGTAATGCATTACAGATTGATTAAATAGGTAGTAATTCAGAGTAGTCTTGTTGAGGAAACATGAGCCCAGTAAATAATCATAATTATTTAACTGAGTAATGAAAATGATTTGTAATTGATTTTGGGATTACTCTTTGCAGAAACAGAGCATAAAGTTATATATGTATTTGTGTTAGGTAATTTTTAAGTTAGCATTTCTGAACCTGCCTGCTACTGAGCAAGAACACATTAGGATTGCCTGATGAATTTGGGGCAGTCTGAAACATCATCTTAGCTCCTGGGCTAGTGGAGTAAGGCACTGTCTGCCTTTAGTCACAGCAGTGGGTGAAGGTTTGCAAACCAAGTGACACTTGGGTTGTCTAAACTTGGGAAAAGTAAAAACGGATGAGAAAGAATGACTCATCAATTTTAATTATCCTCTTTTTTTTTCTTTCTTTTGGCCTGGAAAGTTTTATATATAAATTAAAATATTTTATAATACATGGAAAGGCAACAACGGAATGGAGATATCTTAGAGCACTCATAAAATCTCCCTTTTAAATCTTTTCACAAGACAACTTTATCAGTTACCCATTTAATAATATCAAATTAGTTCAGGTAGAGCTTCGGTAGTATTTCTTAATCAACTTTTTAGTATTTGAGGGCTAACTTACTCAAACCTAGATCTGTTTTCTTCAGTTGAAAGAAAACAAGAGGACATTAACTACTGTACATTTCTTAATATGTAGTTATTTATTAAATGTGTAATTATATTTGTGTAAACTCTGCATTATAATGTTTTTCATTTGAATTTAGTTGAACTGTCAGTCAAAATGTTAGGCCTTTTTGCCCCTTCCAGGTGTGATTGGGACCGGCTACTACTGCACCCAAAGGGGGTTCTCAGAAGAAGTGAGAGATTCAGTGGCAAAATTGGTTCCCCTGACACGCCGACTATGGCAGATGACCAAGATTAAAATGCTCCCCACCCCTGCAAAATTCCATTACATATTCAATCTTCGAGATCTTTCTAGGATATGGCAGGGAATGCTGAACACTACCTCAGAAGTGATCAAGGAACCAGATGTAAGTAATACATAAGGAAGAAAAACAAATAACATTGTCATTTAATGTAACTCTAAGTATTCTTAGTAATGTAATTTTTAGTGGAATTATGAGAATATTTTGTTGTTGTTAAATTTATTGGGGTGACATTGGTTGGTAACAATTACATAGTTTCCAGGTGTACAATTCTACATTACATCGTCTATGTATCACATTATGTGCTCACCCTCCAGAATCAGCTCTCTTTCCATCACCATATATTTGATGCCCCCTCCCTACTCCCCCCTCACCCCTGCTCTTCCACCCACCTCCCCTTTACCTATGAGAATATTTTGAGGTGGTTTAGAATTGCAATATTTTTCTTTGCTGCTTTTAAACTAACATAAATAGGAAAAGTAAAAATTCTTGTTAAATTATATTTATGTTTAAGGAAATGATATACACAGCTATTTTTTATTAATAGAATAAAAGAAACAATTGGTTTTATTTTCCATCATAAAGTATTTTTCTTATACTAAATCATGGAAAGGATCATTTGATTTTATGATATAACAGTCTTCATATTTTAAACTTGACATTTTAACTTAAAAAAGTAATTATCTTTATAAATAAACATTCAGAGTTGAACAAAGAAACTATTTTATTATTATGCATTTATGATATTTCCTTTCCACATAGCTAGCTGCACTAAAAAAATTAATTTTATTGGTAAAATTGAAAAGAGGCAGAACAGTAGAAAGTTTATTTGACAGAAAAATGAGCATTTGTACATATGCTTGAATGTTCCTAGCGTAATAGACTTCCCTTTGAACTAGGAACCAAAGCACAGCCTGTGTGCTTGGGCAAGAGCAACCTTGGTCTCTCATTCAGCCTCTTATGGAACCAAGGAGGTAGTTCAGCAAATGGACTTTAGGGTAGGGTGACCAGACGTCCCGCTTTTGGCGGGACAGTCCCGATTTTTAACAATTTGTCCCGCGGTGTTTTAAAAAAGTCCCGATTTTTGGAAAGAATGCACGACAAGCTAGGGAACAGCGGGAGATAGACCCAATTTTTAATCAAGAACCCCCTCCCCCCCGGTCAACGGTGTCCCGCTTTACCGATGTTAAAATCTGGTCACCTTACGGGGACTTCTCCCCATAAACACACAGAGACAGTTGAGATATCAACTAAACTGTCACTAGGGAATCAAGTGTTGACTATTAAACCAAAACAACACAACACAACACAACACAACACAACAAACAGTTTTGTCTCAGATTTTGAGAAAGTAGCTAATAGCTTGGCATGACCCCAAGACAAGACATTTTGGGGAAAGCTCACTTTCCCTGTACAGAGAAGTGAGAGGTATTTTAGCACCAATGAACATTTTAACTTGATATCCCAACACCACCCGCCCCGCCCCCCGTGCCCTACCCTTCAACGTTATTGACAAATTAATGGTATCGTGGAATGCAGTTCTCCAATATTACTTTTTTTAAGTTTTAGTTTTATTGTTTTTGAGAGAGAGAGAGAGAGAGAAAGAGAGAGAGAGAGAGAGAGAGAGAGAGAGAGAGAGAGAGAGAGAGAGAGAGAGAGAGATAGGGAGAGGGAGGAGGGAGGGCACAGAGCAGTTTCCATAGTTGTACATCATTAGTTTTCTACATAGTTTCATTCTACAGGGGGGCATGGGGCTGCATAGGGCAGGAACTGGGCCAGGGGCTTCCTGCATAGGGCTCGCCCTGGTGAGAACTGAACTGGGGATACACTTTAGTTCAGCATAGAGTCTACACGGGCTGGCGCTGGGGCCTGGGCTGGGATTTGATCCTCCCTCAGACCCTGGGACTGCAAGACGAGCACTCAACCCACTAAGCCATCCCAGCTTCCCCCCAATATTATATTTTGAGTAGCCATTTCTTGGTGCTTATTTTAAATCACCATAAACAGTTTCAGCAATTGGTTTTATCATGAACTTTTATTTTAAATGAATCATTGAATATATTTTGCTGTATTCCTTTCACATTCTGGCAACCAAATAATATGTTGTCATTAGTAATATAATGGCTTAATACACTTCTAACTGAAAAAATGCTACCAAGTTAAGAATTTCCACCATTCTTTCATATCAAATAATTAACTTAGACAAACATTTGTTATTCTTGCTGTAAGGACAGGTGTGTAAAGCAATTAATTTATTCAATTATCAGTTAACTTTGGGGCCTGGATTATATAGATTAAGTGATTGCTTTGTTCAGATAATCCAGACTTTTCCCATAAATATTTTTCACATTTTTGTTGAGTAAATATACTTTAATCATATCTCAATTTTATATGTGAGAGTCGTTTACAATGTGTTTTATATTATGCTCTGACTATATAAGGGCTGTTCAGAAAGTATCCAGCTATATAATCATTCTTGTTATATTAACAATGGCTGGATTTTTTTCTGGACAACCCTTGAGTGAATGTAGGTTTCTTATCAAAACAGACTAATTTATCACAAATGTAAGACTTTTACATAGAATATTAATTTGTTGGTCGATTAGAGTGATTTTAGTATTTGTCTAGAGATAGTTTTATTTTAACTTAAAGGCTAAAAACGAATAGACTACTTTCTATTTAATATACATGAGTGACACCACCTTGAGATGAAGTATATTTTTACCTTAAATTTTTATTTATTTATTTGTTAAATTTATTGGGGCAACATTGATTGGAAACAATTACATAGTTTCCAGGTGTACAACTCTACATTACATTGTCTATGCATTGCATTATGTGCTCACCACCCAGTCAGCTCTCAGGAAGTATGTTTACAATATCGTGAACTTGAATTCCTAACTCTGGCCTAATGGCAATTAAGAACACATTTTAGTCAATGGCAATTAATAGCACATTTTACTTATGCATTCTACAGGAACTGTTAAGGCTGTGGAAGCACGAGTGTAAACGTGTGATAGTTGATCGTTTCACGGTGTCCGATGATGTGACCTGGTTTGATAAGGTTTTAGTAAGTCTGGTGGAGGAGGAGTTTGGCGATGAGAAAAAACCCCTGGTGGATTGTGGAATTGATGCTTATTTTGTGGATTTCCTGAGGAATGCACCTGAAGCTACAGGTGAAGTATTGATGAGTGGCTAACTGCATACTCATGGAGTTCAAAGATTGACTGTTTTCATGCATGTGAGTCTTGACTCTTCAGGTAGCATTGGGAGGCAGGCCATGGCAGAAGAAAGTGCACAGAACTGACCCTTGTCACATGTGAGGCTGGGATCTACCACACATTAGCTGGGCAAGACTCTGAACTTTCTTGAACCTCATACTCTTCATTTATAAAAATGGAAACATTAATTTACATGTTGTGGGACGCTATGGGGAATAAAGAGAATGTTATCTGTAGAATGCTTGGGCAGTCTGTGACTTAATCACTGCTGAAAGAAAGGCAGCAAAAACGACAGTTATTATTACTTGAGTCATCCCATGTATTGAAAATAAAAAAGGAAAACCTCAAATTGTCTGAGAGGGTCATTGAGTATAATTGGAAAGAGATGACTCATGTAGAGGCAAACCTTTGTGGTTATGCTTCCATGAAAAATTGAGATATGTATTACTTTTCTTATGAAATGAAGTAGTGCTCCAATTATTTTTCTGCTTTAGAAATAGCTGAGCTGAAGTAGAATATTTTTGTTTTCATTTAATGACCTCTTCTAATCCTGAGGATGAATTTTAAGTTTATTTCCATATTTAAAAAGGCATGTTTGAACACATGCTATTTATCTCTCTTAAATGATTGAAAAATGACCAGGAAGCTCCTTACTAGATTTAATAAGAATGTGTGTGATGTATCAAGTTTCTGAGTGACAATTATTAAAAGAAGTTTATTGCTAGCTATGTAGCTGGAACGATTCTTCCACAGAAAGAGGCTGACACATTTAATTTTAAATCAGGTCACACAAAAACAAAAATGATGTAAAGGTAAGAGCATTTACAAGATAATTAGAATTTACTTATTTTATTTTCTCTAATTCAGAAAGGTAAATAATTAGGTTATGATATTTAAGGAGCAAATCACATTTTTATTTATTTATTTATTTTTTGGGTGGGAGCATCTGGAAACAAATATTTAATCTTTTGTGACTTCAAAGCACTTTGTTTCCCAAAGCTTGATTTGAACATTTATGAAACAGTGACATGACTATTGAAATTCATTTAGTAAGAGCTTTGCAAATAGGCTAAACTTAATGATTATATTAAATCAATTTCATTGCTTTGTCATAAAAAGGCTAATATACTATTTATTATATTAGGGTAGGGTCAGTTAAAAATAACTATGCACTATCAGACTTGGATGATCTACTGACTCATCTAGAAGCCAGTGCCTTTCTAAGTTGTTATTAATATATTCAACAAATGTGACACTCCTTTTCCTGTTCCTGTTAATTGACAGCATACTTATATGTGTCCAATTTAGCTTTCTTTGGTATGATACTTTATAGTCAAAGTGGGAAAAATGTGAAGACAGTATATATTTCTAATTTTTAAAAAAAGCATATTGATTTTAATACTTTTCTAGTAAACATAATTATTTATTTAGGAAATCAGTGTTCTATTTTCTCAACTGTCCACTTCCATTCCTTAAAATTCACTTCTATGCTTACCACTATTCTGAAATTCCTGAATTACAAAACTTTTCTGAGCAAATGCAATGACCTTTTTTGTCTTATTTTAAAAAATCATTAAATTTTTGGCCTCTGTTGCTGATTTTGACATGAAATCTCTGCTTTTTTGATCTTCGTTTTGACCATTTGGTGACTTTCTGTGAGAGGGCACTTAAAATGCCAGTGTTCAAATATGGATTCAAATTAAATTCAGTGTTTATAACATTATTTGAAATTGACCATTTCTAGATAGGAAAGAAGTAAGATTGCATATGATTTCAAAAATTGTAACGCTTTTATTATTTACTTTCTTTTCATAAAAACATGACATTTGGTTGCAAATCATTATTATTCAGTGTTAAACTGTAGAGCTGTGAGTGTATTACTGTAACTGGAAGAAAATAAAGTTCAGTGATTTGAAGAAGCTTAATTGATTCTTCTTCCCCAACCCCAGCGGAAACGTCTGAGGAGGCTGATGCTGAGATGTTCAAAGTTTATGAGTCAATTGAATCTTTTGATCAGCTAAAGGAGCGCCTGACTATGTTCCTGCAGCTTTATAACGAGAGTGTTCGTGGTGCTGGCATGGATTTGGTGTTCTTCGTGGATGCCATGGTCCACTTAGTCAAGGTCAGTGGCCACATGCTGCAGCACCCCCGCCCCCAAGCGACAATGTCTTGGCTTCACACTCCAGAATTTCCCACACTTTCATTTTCATCTCCCAGGAGAGTATTCAGTTAAAAAATGAACCCAATGCTATAGTCCAATTTAATTTCTAAACTGAATGCAACATGTCACACATACAAGCTTAAATTCAGAGCATGTGTACTTCAAATGTGTTATTTATGATAATTTTATTCAGTGCTGCTCTACAGCTCCCAGCTTGGTATTTTCACTACAGAGAATGAATATGATCGACGTGAGAGTTCACAGCAGAGACAAAAAGCGTGCTTTTTTTTTTTTTAACATCATGCGAAGGATAACTATAAAAAGTAGTGCAAAAACTTTGAAGATGTTATGCTAACTGAAATAAGCCAGTCACAAAAAGACAAGTGCTGTTTAATTCACTTATATGAGATATTTAGAGGAGTCAAATTTGTAGACACAGAAAGTAGAAGGGTGGTGACCCGGGACTGGGGGGAAGGGCGGGGAATGTAGAGCGTTTGATGATTGTACAGTTTTGAAAGATGGAAAGGGTTTTGTACATGGCTGCTGGTGGTAGTTGCACTAGGAATGTACTTAATGCTATTGAACTATATGCTAAAAATGGTTAAGGTGGTGTATTTTTTGTTATATGTGTTTTACCACAGTTAGAAATTATCATTAAAATTGTATGTAAACAATTGACAAGCGGGATGAAAATTCTGTGGGAATAAAACCCACCGGGAAATTATAGTGCACTTTTCATTTTGTCATTACGGTATCCATCATTCATTAGGTACCCTCAAAGGCTGGAAGTAAAAGATCTTATTTACTTACTAACTTATGTGATCTAATTTATCTATGGTGGAAGATAGTGAAATTTAAAATTTATTGTTGATATTCTCACTTTGTCCATGTCAGTTTTGTTTTCAGACTATATCATTTTAGCTAAAAAGAAGACAATTTGATCCTGTCTTCCATTACTTAGGTTTAACCATGAGGCATGACCTTGTAATTACAAATTGTCATTTCTGATCATTACTGATTCTCATAAATGGAGAAGGTTTTAAGGGTTGTCTAATCAACTCTCCCTCTGAAAATGAAAGAGTGAGAGGAAGGCATTTCTGTAAGGCTGGAGTAAGTCTGGGAGAGGAAGGATGACAGAAAGTTTGTTCTGTGGTTGGGTCTCTCCAGCATGAGGT
This sequence comes from Craseonycteris thonglongyai, assembly GCA_004027555.1. NCBI lineage: Eukaryota > Metazoa > Chordata > Mammalia > Chiroptera > Craseonycteridae > Craseonycteris > Craseonycteris thonglongyai. The sequence goes on along the minus strand of PVKE010003650.1, from coordinate 10,251 downwards.
ATTTAGCTTGAAAACTCTAAATTAAGCTTGTTCAACCTGGGCTGCATGCGGCCTAGGACAGCTTTGACTGAAACATGTGTTCTGAATTTTGAGCGCAAATGTTCTTTCAAAGCCAAATGTAAATAAATTAGTACTTTGAAATTAGCTCCTGATTTTAGAGTTCAGTAAGGGTTAATGTGTTTCAGGAAGAATAGACATTCTGTCATCCATCTGTGATTAAAAGGAAAAAGAAAAAGAAGAAAAACAGTTTTCTAGGAGAATAATACCAATGGCACCTTCATGACTAAGTGTCTTTTAGAGACAACATCTGATTGGCCTGGGATTCATTACAGCTCACATGGAAGAGGAGGATTATGTTAGTCTTCTGTGTGAGGAAGTGTTCCAGAACTTTCTTCCATGGTTTGCAGCACTGATGAGGAGCAATGGACATTTCTTCACATTGGGTGTGACATTCATGGCACGGGTGACAGTGCAGGGTCCTGCACTGTGTTTTTTCTCGCTCTTAACCTCTAGTGTGTCTGTTGTGGAATTGACTAATGATTCATGATTAGGGTTTTTGAGCTACAATGTTGCATTCCTCACCACCGTCTAAACCGACCATTTTTTCTACACTCTTGCTTTCTGTGAACAGTACATCCAAACTCTGTCATGCCAGTGTGAGCCTTGACGTATGTGACTTAGTTATAAGACACAATAGAAGCCAAGAGACAGAATTGAAGATGAAACCTGCAGCAAAACAGGATGTGATATGAGACCAAGTACATTTTTTATTTCCTTTCATAATAAAAATAAGGACTTCTTTTAAAAACAGAGGCTATCTGCAATAGCTCTTTTGCCTCTTTGATTCAAGATCAAGCTGTGACACGTAAACATTTTAACCATCTAGGCCCTGCTTAGTACTCTAGTCTTGTGAGTCACACTCTGCTTAGCATATAATCCAGAAAAATCAACTGAGTATGATGAATTACTTCCTGATTCCAGGGTGCCTCACCAATGCGGCAGGTGCCCCATTGTGTAGAGTGATGTGTTTGTGTTTACTACTGGACGGTAAGCTTTGTGAGGGCAGGCACCCTCTTTATGAACCTCAGAATTCAAGAACTGGAGTGCTGTTGAGACTGGCATGCCTGAGAGGCTTGATAAATAGATTTGGAATTGAACCAGGTCCCCCACATGACCCTAAACAACCTTCTGCTACTTCATCTCCCAGTAATTCCATACCCAGTACAGAAGTTTCCATCATGGTGGAAACATTTCTGTGCTTTTGCTCCCTCTGAGACTTTTTAAATCCCATTCCGTCTTAAAATCTAACCCAGCTCCTGCCTGGCATGCCACTGTCTTTGTATGATGAACTTGTCATGGTCAGTTTGCAAGATCCAGATTGAATTTCAGCTCCACACCTAAGATTTGCCTTCACCAAACAGCGTTGTTTCCTTTGTATTCTGTCATTCTATTGTCATCATTCTTGTCTGTCCCAGCATTCTGTGTGGTGCATTATGGACCATGCTTCCACTTATATGTCTCTCTCCCTGCTACCATGTGAGCACTTACAGAGCACAAGGAACATCATTAATTTAAAAAAATATTTGTGTTGGGAGCTGGTCATGTGCTTGACAAGGAAGGCTTTTGGGGGGCCTTGATGGCAGGGCCTCAGCCCCCCTAGCCTCCCGGAAGGGATAGAAACTAGGTGCGTATGTGCTGTTTGGAGTGAAGGTTTGTGAGCTGACAATTTGCAACATAGTGTTACAGAAAGCCAGTAGGCTAGAAACTAGAAGCAAAAAGGCTTACAAGCAAAAAAGGCTTACAAAAAAATGGCTATGTGCTTACAAAGAAATGGCTATGTGCTTGAGATAAAGATGCCCTTGGACTAGGCTTAGCTGAGATAAACAATGTCTGATGTTCTCTTGTAATGACGCACATGTATACTATAAAAGATAACTAATAAAGCTATTCAGTGCGATCCTTATTGAGAGGCAGTTGGCAGATCATTGGGTCTGTCTTCAATTCCCACCGCTCGAACTCAGGAACTTTGTTCAGCCAGGCTGGACCTGGTACATATTTGCTAAAGCAAAATGAATCTGTCTCTCTGTTCTTATGTAATAGGACAAAATAGCCTGAAGGTCTCACTTGATTGTGTTTTCTCCAATACTTTCTGTTCTTAACTAGATTGTGAGTTTTTAGGTCTGCTTTTAAAGCTTTCTTTTTTGTTCATCTATGCTTTCATTTGTCAAGTATGTTTTAAGGGTTTACCATGTACTAGGGACTGGGAATAAAAAAGTTTAATGTAAGACCTAAGTCCAGTTGCAGGAAAAGATGTTGGGATGGAGGTTCCCAATACCTAATTAACAACAATCATTAAACCAGCATCAGTCAAAGGAATGGTTATGACAAAAGCCATATATTTTGAAAAATGTTAACTAAGGAGAGACACAGAAGGTTCTAGTGTGGCCTCCAATTGCTCCTTCTCTGCATTAGCTGTGCCTATTGACGTAATACCAGTGAAAGAACATAAAGAGACATTGGCAAAATGCTAAGAATTCTTGCCAGTCCCACTCCTTTCCTGCCTGTAGCACCTTTGGAGAGAATAAAATGGAAAGCATGATTAGGAGGTTTGGAGAAAGGGATGCATCGCCTTCCTATCTCACAGATTCTCAGGTCCACACAGGGATAGGAAAATGGTTCCCATTTCCTAGGGCTCACACTAAATTGGAGAAAACAATTCAAAAGCCAAGAGGAGTCCCAGTCGCACTAGAGCATAGACACTGCCCATGGAGGCGATCCTGAGAAAGGTTTTTTAAGAAGACCTTGGCAGAGTGCAGAGCCCAGAGCCGAGGTCACCCCAAGAGGCTTCCCCAGCCACAGAGGAGTGACCCCATCTCAGCCCCCTCCCACTCTATCATTAGTCTAGAGAAAAGTGAGTATTACAGCAATACTGCAGGCTTAACCTGCAGTTAGTAGGGAAAGATTGTTACCACCCAAGGTGAAGAATGCATCAGAGGGAATTCTGTACTGACTTCCCTTTAGGTGGGGTTGAAGACCTGATGGTGTAAGTAGTTTATTCAATGCCCATAAAGGCCAGAGAAACATGCACTTTTACCACAAGGGGTACTTGGGAATGGTCGGGGGCTACTGACTGGCATAGAGTGAACTTCTGGTCTCCCCATAATCATTTCTTGTTAGATACCTTGGGTAAAACTGTCTTTTGGTCAAATGATAGGAGGGTTTTTTTGTTTTTTTGTTTGTTTTAAGATTTATTTTATTGTGTAAGAGAAGGTGGACGAGAGACAGACAGACAGAGAGAAGGGGGAAGGACCCAGAGCAGTCTTCATAGTTGTGTATCATTTAATTGTGACATAGTTTTATTCAGTACAGGTGGATGTGGGCCATTCAGGTGGGAACTGTACTGGGGGCCTCCCACATGGGAGGCGAGAATCTTCACCTCCATCTGCCAGTTACCAGTTGTGCTGCAGTTTAGCATATGGGTTTGTAGGGGCCAGGGCTGGGATTCAATCCCTGGACCTCGTGATTTCATGGCAAGACTCAACCTGTTGAGCTCTCCTGCATCCCCAATAGGAGGGTTTTTGATGCTGATTTTCGTCCTTAGAAAAGTCCTAGTTATTACAATATTATTGACTGTATTGTAATAACTATGTATAATGTCAGATGGGTACCAGATTTATCTGGGTGATGACTTCATAAGTTACATAAAAGTCTCATTACTATGTTGTACACCTGAAACTAATATACCGTAATATTGTATGTCAAATGTAATTGAAAAATAAAAAAATTATTAAAAAACACACAAAAAATTCTATATCTATGCCATATTTGGGGAATTTTCTTCTTTTCAGTTTAAACTGTCATTTCCCCCCCCAAGTGTAGAGGATATTCTAATCGACTGTGGGCTCTGTATTCCAAGGATACATGTTGTTTGGAAATGTCGGTTCTCTTTCCTATCCTACTGCCTTTGGTTGGGCAAACTAAACAGATGCCATAATGTCCCCTGTATTTCTCTCCTTGAAAACCCGGAGCAAACCACAGTCTGGGCTGTCTGCTGACTTTTCTATCCTGATCTCCTAGTTTCCTAAAGGTGCACCAGCATTCCCCTCTCGGTCCAATGCTTACCAAACACTATTCTTTTCCAGAAATGCCCTCGTTCCTCCTACCAGTGTAGCTCTCCATTCTGGTCCTGAGAAACCTGCATCTTCCAAAATCCTTATGTAGAATAAATAAGAAAAGAACCGAATATGTACATGTTGAGCTCCCCATGATTTTTCTGTTTCGCTTTCTAGATCTCACGTGTCATTCGCACTCCCCGGGGAAACGCCCTCCTGGTTGGGGTGGGCGGATCGGGAAAGCAGAGCCTTACCAGGCTGGCCTCGTTCATTGCTGGCTACACTCCTTTCCAGATCACTCTGACCAGGTAATGAGATGTCACAGTAATTAACCTGAAACGCATTTTGATAAGAGGTTCTCAGAGGCTCCTTGAAATTAAGCGTGTGTTTTTCTTATGCATACAAAAGCCATGATAGTTTTCCTTTTTGAATGTTGACTTACCATCCTCCCCTTCCAATATCTGTCCTAGATCATGAATATTTGACATTAATAATTTGATTTTGAAACATTTCAGCCTCTCATTGCAGTGAATAGCTGTCTTCCTGCATTCCAGAAGAAATCTATCCTACTAAATGTTAACTCAGACTCAGTCATATATTTGAAAATATTTATCGACCACCAACTCATGTGTCAGGCACTGGCTAGGTGCTGAGGAGTATGTGGTAAACGTGGCATGTGTCATCATGCGTTTACAGTAAGTCCAGGTGGATAGACAGCTGAGCAAGTCATTCAGTAAGCTGTGCTATGTAGGTACCGATATGATAAGGAAACAAGTGCTGACCAGATTCTGTTGAAACATGAAGGAGGGACTCTTCACCTAGTCTAGAGAGTGGTTACAAAAGGCTTTCTGGAGAAAGAGGTATTTCAACTGAAACTTGAATATGAGTAAGAATTATTTCGAAGAAGATGAGCAATAAAGAATGTTCCAGGCAAAGGAATTGGCACATGTGAAGTCACATCTGAGGCACTGGAAGAAGTTAAATATGGCTGAGTGTACAGCGTAAGTGGAAAGTAGGAAGGGAAGAAAAATGGAGGCCTTGAAGGTGTCATAAGGAATTTGGACTTCATCCTAGAGTTAGCACTATGGAAGGCATGCCAGATTTGTATGTACGGAAAATGGGAAGAAGGACCTAAACTGGAGTATGTATAAGGCTGTTTCAGGGATCTAGACAAGAGATAATGGTGTCATGAGTGGTAGCAGTGAGAACAGAGAAAAGAGAACAGGTTCAAGTTCAAAGGACCATTAAGAAGTTGAGCTTTTGAACTTGGTTCATCCTGGTTCTGGCTTGGGAAACTAGAAACATGGTGCTGCTACTCATCAAGATAGGGAACTACAGAAGGTTCTGTCCTCGGACATATGTGTGTAGTGCAGGGAGAATTATGAAGAGAAAGTCAACGTGAAGAGGCAATTCAGAGATACTAAACAGAATTTCGGGATTAACCAAGGTAAGATGAGAAGCTGAAAGCCAATTTGGAAGGTTTAATTGGGTTGAAAATTATTAGAGGTTAATTTCTAGGTATGGGAGCAGGAAGTCTTGCCTATTGGGCATTGATCTAGAGCTATGTTTAGCCCAGGAGGGAAAAACCTTCAGCTTACCTATCTCACTGATGGAGGTCCAGTGACACCTGCTAGAATAGAGGTCAGAATGATTGCACAGTGGGTTTGGAGATCCAGATATTCAAATTGTTGTTATACTTGTTATTTGGTCTGAATTACAGAGTTCTGCTTGGGGAATAAATCCAAAAGGTTAATTATTTTTTTCGAATACAAAGGCAGAGAGAAATAATTCTAATTACCTTGTGCATAATTCTTCTAGTTTGTGAACAGAAGCAGAGTTAGAGAAAAGACAACCTATACAGAAAAGAGATGGGACTCAGATATTTTGTTCCTAGCATCCACACAAAACCTTGTAGTTCTCAAGGCACTTTTACATGCATGAGCTAACTTAATCTTTAAAAGAATTTTGTGGGTTAACAGAGCATATAACACGAACCTACCTTACAGCAGAGGCTCAGAGAGACCGCGACTTGTCCAAAATCCCAGACCTACATGGGAACGGACCACAGGACTGCTGGTTTCTGGCCTGGCTTGACTTGCACCACACAGCCTCAGCAAAAATCTCTTATGAGTCTTCTGTCTGTCATAAATTATTTCCTTTGCATTTCATACCAGGAAGGCTCCATTAAAAAGGGAGGTCAAGGTTTGCTTGCCTTCTCACAGCCTTAGAGAGACGTCCTACTGCTAAGCCTTTGTGCAGCTGTCTAGCCAAGACTCAGGAAGCAAGAGCCTCGCGTTGGGAAGCTCAGCCTTTTGTTGACCACATGACTCTGGTCATGTTATTTGACCCCCTTGATCCAGGTGACAGGGCTGAAAGTTTTCTCATAGCACGAGAAATATCTCAGGGGCTGAGATATTTTCCTTTGCCTTTTTAAAAAATTTATTATTTTATAAGGGGAACTATGTCTTTGAGATTCTTTTCTGGTCTCTCAGATCTCACTTCTCTTGAAGTCTTCTTAAAACATTGACGCGTGGTACTGGCTGTTCTGGTTTTAGGGTTTAGGTTGTAGACGTTGAAAAAGCACAGAGTGTAGAAGTTAAGTATTCAGTAGATTTAAAAAAAATCAGAAGGGCCAGTTGTTCTTGTGCTTTGAACCCTATGAGTTTATTTCACGACACACAATTCAAATAGTAATTTAGTTAAACCTAGTCTCCAGGACTGCAGTGTCTTCAGTTTCACTTTTGGTGGTAGCTGTCTCCTCTACCCTGGGGCCTTTCTGACATTTCATGATTGCGAGCTGATTCTCCCTGAAGTATTGCTTTTGACAGCGAAAGAAAATCTAGATGTGGATATTTCATAACGTTTCTAGCTATTCTACTACAGTGTACTGATTGCTTAGCAAACTCTTTCATATGGGGTCCAAAGATACAATGAAAATAATTGTGTTGGGATTGAGGAGGGCACTGTTCATAAGAGGGCATCTCCCTTACCCCATATAATGACGGTTTGAAAGATTTAGTTCATTTAATATGATCAATAAGGTCTCTTTTAAAATATTATTGCAGATGATGTTTAGTAAATCTTCCAACTTGACTTTTCTATTATCATTTCTAACAATTATTTTCAAAACAAAACATAAACACATTCAGATGACATTTAGTTGTGGTAAACATTATTTTGTTTCAGGTTTACTTTTTTTGAGTGTAAAAAATTATAATGTTTCATAAAATGTGGAGTTTTAAAAATCAGTGTTATCTTTGCAGGTAAATATGCTACTTGACTTGATATTAACTAGACTTCCTGTGTTGATAATTTTGCAATACATACAAATTTTAAATCAATATGTCGTACACTTGAAACTGATGTAATGTTATATGTCAGTTATACCTCAATAAAAAAATAGTTCTTGACTCAGTGAATAGCAAAATACTCAGAACTGTACCAAGATGGCACACCTCTACCACTCACGAAGGAATAGCTATTAGAAACTGAAAGAAATAAAAAAAAATTAATTTTATTTTTGTAAGTAAATATAATGAACCTGTAGCATTCACATACAATAAAAACACCTAGCTGATAGAACAATATCAACATTTTTTTTCTTTTTGCTAACCAAATGTCCTAAAACATTGTTTTAAGCATCTTTTCTTCCCATCAAAATAGTTTAGCTAATGACACAATGAAATATTTTTTTAGATCCTACAACACATCAAATCTGATGGAAGACCTAAAAATTTTGTATAAGACTGCTGGTCAGCAAGGCAAAGGAATCACTTTTATTTTCACGGACAACGAGATTAAGGATGAGTCATTTTTGGAATATATGAACAATGTCTTATCATCGGGTGAGGTAGGAGTCATTTTTCTTCAAGGGTTTTATCTCTTCAGGTTCCCTTCAACTTTGGAACTGTCTTTATTTTCTTGCATTAGAGATTAGAGCTAAATGTTGTTATTGAGAATTAGGTGATCACTACGAAGAATGGCTTTTTTCTGTCAGGCTTTTGAAGAATAAAGCTCCCAAACCAAATGTGCAGCTCTGCATATAAAATGTCAGTTAATAGTTCAAGTGAAAAATGAAAAACAAACAAACAAACAAAAAACAAGAGGGAGGTTATGGCTTTGCAGTTAATATTAGAACCATTTATGTATTTTAAAATGTGGTATTTCTCATCTTGAAGACTTTGGGTTACCTTTCTAAAGGTGAGTTTAAGAGTGCATATGGAGGAACGACATTGTAAATATGGAGCTACCTATTTCAACCTGTGTTCATCTGCCTGCACTGAATTGGAATGTCTACACTTCTTTTTCAGGTCTCCAACCTGTTTGCTCGTGATGAGATGGATGAAATTAACAGTGATCTCATATCAGCCATGAAAAAAGAATACCCCAGGACCCCCCCAACCAATGAGAACCTGCATGACTACTTCATGGGCCGGGTTCGACAGAACCTTCACATTGTACTCTGCTTTTCACCCGTGGGGGAGAAGTTTCGGAATCGCGCTTTGAAATTCCCAGCCCTGATTTCTGGGTGCACTATTGACTGGTTCAGCCGCTGGCCTAAGGACGCCTTAGTTGCTGGTGAGTGTGGTGGGCGTTTTCACATCAGTTTCTGGTTTGTAGTGTTTTGTTTTTTTTTTGTTCATTTTTTTACCTTCTCTGTAGTTTGCTGTGTTTGTATGGGATTGAACCAAAAGCCACTTTGTCAAAGGTTTGAGGCAGTTTGCAAGGTGGTGCCCTTTCTTATTTGGTAGCTAATTTTTCTCAGAGTATAGCGATCAGAGAGGATCTTCAGTCTGTACACCCTTGAATTCATAGAATGATCCTACTGAGACTGTCTCAGTTGGATTCCCAGGTATGTTCTGGGATGTCACAGGAAGCCACTGAGTTTTTTAAATTGATAGTGTTTGTGCTTTTCTTTTCTTTTTTTTTTTAATGAAAGATTTTATTTTGTTGTTTGAGAGAAGTGGGGAGAAAGAGAGAAAGGAGAAGGGAGGAAGGCCCAGGGCAGTCTTCACAGTTGTACATCATTAGCTGTGACATAGTTTTATTCCACACAGGTGGATGTGAGGCCACGTGGGCGGGAACTGAACCAGGGGCCTCCTGCATGGGAGGAGAGAACCTTCACCACTGAGCCATTCCAGTGGTTACCAGTTTCTGTGCAGTTCAGCATTTGGGTTTATAGTTGGGTTTATAGGGCTGGGAATCGAACCCGGACCTTGCAATTGCAAGGCAAGCACTGAACCTCTGAGCTATTTTGGCATCCCCACGTGTTCTTTTTTTAAGTGGGTTGGTCAGCCTAATAGTGTAAGCCAAGTGTGTATTGAACATTCCTTCTAGTGGCTTCAGTGCTGGAAATCGAATCAGAAATCATTATCCAGCCATCCTCTGATGGTGTCTGTCCTTGAAAAAGGAAGTAGAGTAGAGTGTTCTGTCACTGGTGTCCCTGCTGCTTCTACTTCCAGACTCTTCCGTCTCACAGAACATCACTACTTCTCTTACTCTGTAAATGAAACTGTACACAAAAGTAGTCAAGAAGATGCTAGAAGTCAGTCATTTAGTTCATGTCATTTTCAGCTTTTGCTGAGAAATGATCCGTGGATATTTTAAGTGATAGAGATTCTTAGGTCTCACTTCTGACCTATTATTGTATCAGAACCTCAGGGGAACCCTGATTCAAGGGCAGTGGATCTCAAAATTTTTGTCTGATTACTGTGTTTTAATAATAATGAAGACATGTATTTCCCGGTAAATCCTTACGGGTAGCCATAATACATAAAACAGTGAGCAGGCTCCCAGAAACTCATCCCTCAGACCCCATCTCACTCCTGCCTCCTCTACCTGCCTCCAGCACAGTGCTACCCAGTGAGAGGACCGGTATGGCTGATGAACCTGTCTCTTGCCTTTTCTAGATGGAGAAACTGAGGACAGTGAAGCTGAGGGAGTTGCTAGAGGTGCAAGAAGATAGTAGCATCAGTACTGGGGCTAGAACCAAGATACAGATGAAGGCTGTCCGGAAAGTCTCCAGCCATTTAACTGTTCCCTTTATATTGATGATGGCTGGATTTTTTTTTATTGTTTTTTTTTGACAGAGAGAGAGAGAGAGACAGAGAGAAGGGGGAGGGCCCAGAGCAGTCTCCAT